>MU827346.1:0-57500 GCA_029204205.1 Desmophyllum pertusum | reverse complement strand
TTGGATTCAATATAAGTCGGGCTAAGACAGATGTCCGAGAATTTGTTTTCCCACGCTGATCGAGCGTTGTATATAATTTCTAATTAAGTAATCGGCTGTGTGAAGAGCACGAAGTTAGCTAGCCAGTATCGACGCTGCATTGTTATTTTATATCTCATGTTAACTGAATAGTAGACCGTATGAATTTTTAAAATACTTTGAATATTGCATTGTCGTACCCACGCAAAAGTGCAAAAAAAACAAATTTACAAGTAATTACTGCACTTTGAATTTATTTTTCGAATGATGCATTACGCGATGAGAACCATTAACTTTTAAAAATTGTTCTACGATTTCTACTACAATGTACTGCTATTGTCAGGATACACTTATACATGTAAATATCAGAGAACCAATTTTAACCTAAATCAAGTTTATTGTAGTCTGCGAAAAAAAATAAACAATAGTTTATTGTTCTTCTATAAAAAATGAATGAAGTTGAAGTTAAATTTGTTTGGCATCTTGGGACGACTAAAAAATACGATGTGAACGAATATATCTGACCCAAAATTGGAAGGAATATCCGTTACTGTTTCAATAAAGTTTGAGTTAGTTCTTGAAAGGAATTTGTCAGGTAAAATAAATTTACCTGTTGATCTTTAGTATATAACTGTACAACTGTTTGATCAGTATGCAGTGTTTGCTATACACGTAATCTTTCATTTGCAAAGAAAAAAATACCTATTTCTAGAGCGAGGGTCCAGATGGGGTTTAACTGATAGCTGAGAATTGGCCAAATTAGTGATATCTGAGAATGAGTTCTGTTAAAATTAACTGATAGCTGAGAAATGGCTAATAACTGAGAAATGACCAAAATTTTAACTGATAACTGAGAATCCATCAGGACCCTCTTTCTAGCATCTAGAGTTACATATCACCAAATAATTGCTCTCATTGTCAACACATTAGAAACTAACTTTGAAATTTTAAATCATGTTAAATTTCTTTTATAATATTGCATGCTTATATACGTAATATCAAGTTAAGCCGATAAAATTCGTGAAAATGTTTGTATCATACCATCTTGCGCCAAAGCCCTTGAATGAGAAAGCCAGGAGAATAACAGAAATGGAATTAATATGAAGCTAGGCATATTTAGCCAGTGAAACCAACGAAACACTGCTAGCCGCGACGACATGCACTGCCCCACATACAGTCCTTCCAACTTCCGCAGCTTACTACTTTAACATTACTTTTTAATGTTTAAGAGGCTGTCTCCGTAAGATCCTCATAACCAATTTGGGCCACATAACAGAATTCCTTGAAACTTTGCATGCGAGTAACACCTAATGTGGTTAGTTTCAAAATGCATTTCGTTTTGGCTCTAACTTTATTTTGACAGATTTAATAGGGGGTCCCGTGGGGGTCCGAAATGGTGATTTTTTGGTCTTCAAATTTCCATTTTTTCATAATTTTAACATCCTCTCACTTCCCTTGAAATTCATTGCCAGACATCATCCTGCCGTGTGGTGGTAGGTATATGATCTGTTAATACTATGGTATAATTAAAGTTTCCGTAACATCATTTCAACTAGTTAAATTTTAACTTTTATGTTACCTTCATTGACAGCTTATACGAAAAGGTTAAAAGTGGGTGTACAAAAAATCATATAACTCAAAAGTTAGACTTTGCACAGATGTTTCCTTGCATTTGTGGAGAGATAAAGACTTGATCTTCAATGCTATTAAATAAAATTTCCGGCCAGCAGGTATTATCGCCTAGAGGTCATTGTGAACTGTATCAGTATTTCAAAATTTTCTAATTAATCGGCGAAAAGAAGGTCAAACATACGCGTGGAATTTTGATCCAAATAATGTTCTTTTCCATCATAATCACGTATAAATAGTTTCTAAACACGTTTTACTGCTTTACTTTAGCAGTACTCATCCAAATAAAGCTGGAAAAAATCATAAAATGACCTCATTATTTATGCATATTGATGCTCAAAATGCAAGTAGCTGTCAAATTTATAATACTCCACTAAACAGCCGATCAAATTTCTTGATATACAGATAGTTTAGCTTACTTATTCGATGGGGGAAAACAGTAATCCAAAACAAGACAAAACAAGGTATAGATGGTATATTGTAACAAATTTAGACAGTCAAACAAATCTGAAGAAACTTACCCTTGATGACCTTGAAATTGACAACTCGCATGTTGGCATATTTGCCTAAGTATGTATAGCAGATTTCGCAGACAGTTTCGTTGAGATTAGATTACAGTTATAATTGTTGTTACAATTAGATCTATAATGATTAAAATTCACATAAAAATTGAAGCAATTACCTTTGTGATTGCGTTTACATTCTTCGCACACGGGACATTAATTCCACTTGCCGTGACAAGAATCACACTGTTATTCAACAAGGTAACCGCTGACCAGTTTAAACACCGACAATGTTCCCGAGACTAGGCTTGTCGATTGTAAAGATGATATCAATGGCCATTGCTGTCACCAGGTGTTGTAATCTGTGACATGGCGAGGTGGATACAGAAACTTTACGGTTGCAATGTACAGATGGGAAGTAAGAGGAATTCTCAATTAGGGGGGAGGGGGGCGAGTAATTGAATAATACAGTGACCTTATAATATACTCAACAAAATATGCAGCTTCTGATTGGTCAATGACGAATGCATAAATAGGTTATAGAGTGCAATACGGAATTGTGATAATAACATATACCTTTACTATAAGCCCTGCTCATATTATGTACAGAAGGATTTTTTGGTTTTGCTTCACGAGAAGAATATTATAGGAACTAATTATGCGTTTCAAAAATGATTTGGTTACATTTTTAAAAGTGTTTGGGCTTATATTCATTAGGGGAGGGATCTGAAGGTTTTTCCATTGTAGTTAATTCTGATTTGGGGCGATTATTTTCGGTAGGGGCGCTTATTTTCGGGACGGGTGGGGCTTACTATCGGTATATCACGGAACTGTGATGTACCGCATTTAAAATCATAAAATGCCTGCCAAAAATGCCTCAGATTATTCGAGAAAAGGTATACAGGCCAAAATGGCTAAATCACCAATTAGACACCACAATGTTATCATGTCTCCCCATCACTGTTTCCTACCGAAAATAAGCGCCCCAAATCAGAATTAACTACAATGGAAAAACCCTCAGATCCCTCCCCAACGAATATAAGCCCAAACACTTAAAAAAAATCATCCGGCCTTCAAAATGTAACCAAATCATTTTTGAAACGCATAATTCGTTCCTATAATATTCTTCGGCATGAAGCAAAACCAAAAAATCCTTCTGTACATAAATATGAGCAGGGCTTATAGTAAAGGTATATGTTATTATTTGGGGGTTAATTTTGGTCACTTTATTTTTCAATTACTCGCCACCCTCCCCCTCCCCCCTTTGGGAATTCCTCTTACTTCCCATCTAAACATTGCAACCGTAAAGTTTCTGTATCCACCTCGCCATGTCACAGATTACAACACCTGGTGACAGCAATGGCCATTGATATCATCTTTACAATCGACAAGCCTAGTAAACTAGACATTCCACGGGATTCCCCGCAGTTATCATTTCTCGGAAACATTGTCGGTGTTTAGGTCAGCGGTTACCTTGTTGAATAACAGTGTGATTCTTGTCACGGCAAGTGGGAATTAACGTCCCTTGTGCGAAGAATGTTCACGCAATCACAAAGGTAATTGCTTCAATTTTAATGTGAATTTTAATCATTATAGATCTAAATTGTAACATACAGCAATTATAACTGTAATCTAATCTCAAGGAAACTGTCTGCGAAATCAGCTATACATACTTAGGCAAATTAAAATATGCCAACATGCGAGTTGTCGATTTCAAGGTCATCAAGGGTAAGTTTCTTCAGATTTGTTTGACTGTCTAAATTTGTTACAATATACCATCTATACCTTGTTTTGTCTTGTTCTTGGATTACTGTTTTCCCCCATCGAATAAGTAAGCTAAACTATCTGTATATCGAGAAATTTGATCGGCTGTTTAGTAGAGTAAATTTTGACAGCTACTTGTGTTTTGAGCATCAATATGCATAAATAATGAGGTCATTTTATGATTTTTTCCAGCTTTATTTGGATGAGTATTGCTAAAGTAAAGCAGTAAAACGTGTTTAGAAACTATTCATACGTGATTATGACGGAAAAGAACATCATTTGGATCAAAATTTCACGCGTATGTTTGACCTTCTTTTCGCCGATTAATTAGAAAATTTTGAAATACTGATAGTTCACAATGACCTTTAGGCGGTAATACCTGCTGGCCGGAAAATTTTATTTAATAGCATTGAAGATCAAGTCTTTATCTCTCCACAAATGCAACAAAACATCTGTGCAAAGTCTAACTTTTGAGTTCTATGATTTTTTGTACACCCACTTTTAACCTTTTCGGATAAGCTGTCAATGGAGGTAACATAAAAGTTAAAATTTAACTAGTTGAAGTGATGTTACGGAAACTTTAATAATACCATAGTATTAACAGATCATATACCTACCACCACACGGCAGGATGATGTCTTGCAATGAATTTCAAGGGAAGTGAGAGGATGTTAAAATTATGAAAAAATGGAAATTTGAAGACCAAAAAATCACCATTTCGGACCCCCACGGGACCCCCCTCGTAAATCCGTCAAAATAAAGTTAGAGCCAAAACGAAATGCATTTTGAAACTAACCACATTAGGTGTTACTCGCATGCAAAGTTTCAAGGAATTCTGTTCTGTGGCCCAAATTGGTATGAGGATCTTACAGAGACAGCCTCTTAACTGTGTGTTTTCTTTCCCACGAACAATTGTTGCTAACAGGAGCATGCTCCTGTTGCTAATTAAACAACAGAGCCGACGATAGAAACCTTCTCCAATAAGGAAAATACGATTTTGTGAATACACTTGAATTATTAAATTGATTTTACCGTATTGAAATATTTCATAAACAGACTCCTGCCACGACTGAAAAGTTACACCTGTTTCATACGCCATGATCTCTCAGTCGCCATGGTTTTCAAATAAAAGTCCGGACTGTTAGTTAGTTTTGAAGCTTTAAAGATGGGTAAGAACCTCTTTTCGCAATGAAAAGTTGAAAGTCTCAAAATTGAAACAGTTTTAATTTAACATTATTATAATTACTAAAATTATTAAAATACCAATTTCTAGCATCTAGTTGCATATCATCAAATCATGCTTCAGAAACCGTATCCGTTGCTCTCATTGTCATATTGTTCTCAACTTTAAAGTATTTTATAATATTGCTTATATTACGTAATATCAAGTTAAAGAGACACTGCCCTCATTTTTAGCATGATTTCGCCGAAGCTCAGAAACATATCTAGATCATAGGAAGTTGAACAATAATGGTTTGATTCCGTAGAACAGTACTCGACAAATGAAGTGAGGAAGTGAGGATGACTAACGACAGCGAGGATGGAAATGGATTGCAATATTAATTTTTGAAAAAAATGACAGGCTGTCAGTTTTTCAAAGTTTCAAGTTTGGCTCGGAAATCTTTGAAATTTTGCAAAAATTTTGTTGCAGTATGGAATTTCTTCAATAATTGTTTTTTATCATTTATTTAGAGTTTATTAAGTTCTTATTCAGATTTAGGGACCATTTCGTGCATTTCTAACAGTTTTGAGCAAATACACCGGGACAGTGTCCCTTTAAGTAAGATAACATTCGTGAAAATGTCTGTATCATACCATCTTGCGCCAAAGCCCTTGAATGAGAAAGCCAGGAGAAGAACAGACATGGAATTAATATGAAGCTAGGCATATTTAGCCAGTGAAACCAACGAAACACTGCTAGCCGCGACGACATGCACTGTAACCACATACAGTCCTTCCAACTTCCGCAGCTTACTACTTTAACATTACTTTTTAATGTTTAACTGTTTGTTTTCTTTCCCACGAACAATTGTTGCTAATTAAACAACAGAGCCGACGATAGAAACCTTCTACAATAAGGAAAAGACGATTTTGTGAATACTCTTGAATTATTAAATTGATTTTACCGTATTGAAATATTTCATAAACAGACTCCTGCCACGGTTGAAAAGTTACGCCTGTTTGATTTTTCACCATGATCTCTCGCCATGAAACATGTTTCATGAGTCTTAATTCACTTGGTTTTCAAATGAAAATCTTGACTGCTAGTTAGTTTTAAAGCTTTGAAGATGGGTAAGAACCTCTTTTCGCAATGAAAAGTTGAAAGTCTCAAAATTGAAACAGTTTTAATTTAACATTATTACAATTACTTTTATTTTTCTTACACGAACAATTGCGTATGAACAACAGTACCATATTATTTTCATCTGTATCCAGCAGGTAGTAAGCATTAAATATTCCATTTTTAAACCATGAGCTATAGGATTTCGACTTTAAAAAGGGGCGCGTTGTTTAGGGACTATTCCGGAATAGGAATACTCGGAATAGACGGTGTTCGTGTTCTTTTGGGACCTATTCCGTTTTCGGAATAAACGGAATGAACGGAACGGAATACATTCATTCTGCTCCCGATAGCAGTCAGAATGAATGGAATACGGTTTACTCGGAATAGGCAGAATATGCGTTCTTTTGTACTTTGTTGAAAACTTTGTAACAAAAGAGAGGGGGGCTTAATAAATGTCTTTGCTCCAAAAAAAGGGGGAGGCTTATTAGAGAGGGGGGTGGGGCTTATTTGAGAGGGGGGGGGAGGGGGGGGGGGGCTTAATAGAGGATTTACGGTTGCGTCCTCCACAGGCTTTTCGTGAGAGCGCGAAGCGCGATTAAAGCGGGCGAGCGAGCGCGAAGCGCGAGAGCGGGGATTGATGGGAAGGAGACAAATCGGAAAGCGAAGCGAGCGACTGGGGACGAGGCAGGATTTACGGTACCTTGTATTTAATACTGAGCTTTTATAGTAACCGCCAAGTAGAAAAGCTTTCCGAAGCCTTCAAGCTTATAACAACTCTTATTATACAACATAGCATTTAGAGTGTGAATATGCAAACATGAGACCGTATTCATTCAACGGGTCTTAGTCCTCCTGACCGCGCGCTACGGAAAACACTGTTGAAAGCCTAGTATATTTTAGAAAATAATTATGTCGTATAATAAACAATTTATTCAGCGGAAAGTTGTGTAATACGGTTGGGCATTTTTACTCGTCAATGCCTAAAGGCTCGAAAAAATAAAAACTGACTCGTATAAATACCCAGCCGTATTACACAACTTTCCGCTGAATAACCTCTATATATTTGCACTCGTTTTGGTACGTATTCGAACTCTAAAATGCTACGTCGTATAATAACAACTCATATAGACAGTGAATGAACTGAGCCATCCACTTGTGTATAAAGACAATGGAATGTCTGCCCCTGGTCTGGTGCGCGGCCGATTTTCCCGGAATTTTGGTCGATGTTTCTAAGAAAAAGTTTCTTTGAAAACATATTTTACGGATTTCTGAAGCAAAAAATATATAGACCCATCACAGTAGAAAAACGTTTTTATTGTATACAACTCACTAATTGTTCATGATTGTACTGATATATTTTATTTTTTTAAGAAGTGGAATTTCGTTTCATGGAACAAACACACGCTGATCAGAAATAAAAACATTATATCGACTTTTGGCCCGGTGAATGACAAAAAGATTGCCATATCCCGCAATTAATCTCGTAAAATCTCGAATTTTTCGGCTAAGGGACCGATCATTTATTACGTCCCATTGGAAAAATTTACCCCCCTCACCCCAATAAAATTAAGGCCCAATTTATTTGAGAGATAATTGCTCTCTTCCTGGCTTATGTCTGGGATGAATCTATCCCCTTTGAATATCACTGTGTCCAGAAAATGTATTTCTTTGTCTGAAATTTTGGCTGTGATATTGTTTAGCAACTTAAACTTTTTGGATTTTGGATTTAAAAAACCCTAAATGTTTTTATTTGTTTTAAAATTGCTTGTCACGTAGAGTTTCTTAATTTTATCTTACGTAAAACCAAAGCAATTCTGTATGGCCAGTGGACAAAAATCCTGTACTACGACGCCATAAGCTTTCACGCTTAAACTAGACATTCATTGGTGAATACCGTTAAGGTATGGCTCATGAATGTCTAGTTTAAGCGTGAAAGCTTATGGCGTCGTAGTACAGGATTTTTGTCCACTGGCCATAAATATTACTCGATTTTCTAATGGATTTCGTCTTAATAATCATTTAACAACCCCCCCCCCCCCCATTTTTTCAAGAAGATAAAACGATTCCAGAATTGCTTTGGTTTTACTTTACGACGCTCTGTGATTGGTTAAAAATCGTCGCACCACCTACTCAACCAATCAGATTCAAAACCAAAACCAATCGTGGTTTGGTCACACGCGTTTTCCCGCGCTTGGCGACGGTTACGTGTATTTGCTTCGAGTTCTTATTGGTTCATTGTGTTGTTTACGTTTGGCCATTGTGATTGCTTTGGTGTTGGCTTTACGACACTCAATTGGAAACCCCTCTATTTACATGTAGTTAGTGACATTGAAAAAATTATGCAACGCGTGACATTGAGTTGTCAACATGTGTCAATAGCTCGAGCTGTCAAAAATCAGCAATCTAACCAATCTGATCATTATACCAGAATCTATCATGGTTGGCACATCAAAAGAAAGTCTACAGGCTCTTCCGCAGTTCGTGCCCGGTTCCCTCTTTTCGCCCTGAATGTACCCGCCTATGTTGCCTGTTCACAGCCAAAACGAAAAAGTGTTCATTTTTGTCCAGTATTTTGTGTTACTCGAAGGTTATCTGCTCAATTAAACGCGGTACGTTTGCTTGGGGTACGAAGATATGAAATCATAGAAAAATATCAAAACTGAAATCTTAACAAAACTCTTTATTGAATGAAGCTGACATAAAAAAGCATAACTAAAAAAACAAGACTAAGCGAGTTTACATATAAAGCAAGATAGTTTCTTTCATAATAAGTACAAGTATAAAAAAAACTTGACCTATTTCAACTGGATAAACGATGTCCTTTAACATGTTCTTAACAACAACTGTTCTAAAAAATGAAAACTTCTTCTGCTGATTACTGCCAAGATGTCATCTCAATACAGCAAGGCAACCAAAGCGCATGTGATGAGAACGACGGCGCTGACCATTTGTAGTGCAGCAGCGTTACACAGGTCACCAGAGCAACAGTCGAGTGTGCACTTTGCTTGGTCCTTACACTTAGATTTCATCGCCTCTGCAGCTTTATCGCACAATGCAGCAGTAGTACAGCCTTTCTCGTAACCTTCAAAGGATACACCTACGGTTTTGACACCTACATAGGTTTTGTAACAACGGTCACTAATGGAAGGACAATCGTACTCTTTCTTGACATCTGCACAGTCATCCAACCTTTGGTGCTTGCACATTTGTAACATTTCAAGCCATATCCTGAAGGGGAAACATTTATTTTTACATTTCCAATTGTAAGCAACTACTGCAATTAAAATTAACGGTTTAAATTTAAAATACATTAATACTAGTACAGAGTTACCCGTCCCGCTCACGGCTACATTGTACACGAGAAAAATTTACTAGAAATTTTAGTTCGTAATTCTTTGATAAATGCAAAAGTTTATTGCATGTGATTTACACCCTCCCCCTTCCCCATGAAGGCAACAGTGAACCGCGCGAATGCCTCAAATGTTTTTGCAGTGAATTGTTCTTTCTTTGTAGTTCTTTTTTCTCCGAAAATAAAAAATGCGACTTGAAACTTGATCAGAGCAAAAAAGAACCCTGACAAGGTCAGATAACAGCCCGAAATAAACTTCTTCTGAACTGAAATCTGAAAATTTATACCACAAAGAAAATGCTTTTCTTTTAGAAAGGTTACGAACTTATTGTAATGCTGTCGATCTACAGTGATACCGCATAGAGTTCTGAATATTTAAAAACTCTATTATAAAACAACATCAATCGGAGATCCCGGCATAAGGGCGGCGAAACAATGGATATAAACAAGGTTTCACATTTTATAACGCTCAGTCTTCTATAAAACAACTTTGGAACAAACCTGAACTGATTTTGTTGAGATATTTTAAAAAAGCCTAAATAAAAAAAAACAAAGCCATGTTCATAACAATTGAACTCTGATGCTAAACACGAAATATTTCGAATCGTCGAAATAGTATGTTATGGGCGCTGGCTAGGTTAATAAACTGATTGTAATCCTGATATTTCCTATCGTTTTCCGACGCCAAATAACATTTTAGGCAACAAGTTGGCCTAGTAACATCATCTTCGTTTAGAAATCTTATCGACCTTAATTATCTGAGCGAAAATGGAACACAACTGAGTCTTGAGACAAATACGCGATGCAACATAAGATTACAATCCACACACCCAAGAACATCAACACAACTGTTGCTTTTCGATAATTCGCGAATTATACCGATCGGTATATGTTTTGAGTGAAACGTAACGCTATCTAAAAGTCCTATGAGTTTTCTTACAGCATTTTGGAACAGTCCGGTTTTACAGATATCACGTAAAGTACCGAAAGCGGTGTGCGTTTCTAGTTGTGCTCGGTACACTTGCGGAAAGACCTTACAACAAGAAAATGTTTTCGCAAATCTATCAAAAATATACCTAAACCTTAGTTCAACTTCGAATCTGCGAATAAAATAAACTCTCGATGCATCGAAATTATGACTTGTTGTACAAACAGATAAGTACCTGAGCGATATAAATGGGCGCTGGCTGATTAACATTATAAAAGTGCTGATTTATGACACGTTTCTCGGTTTTTAGCGCAAATGTTCAAATTTCCCGAGCAATCTCTCTCTCCTAACTCACTACACAGCGCCGACCTAGCTCCAATTTATATAAAAGCGAACCAGAATACACAATGAATGGGATTAATTCGTAATTTCCGCGAAGAGTATGAGCGCTCGGACAAATTGCTTCAGACTACGTTTAAAATATTAAACCCAGCGGCGTGCGCTTAAACTATACTGGCAAAAATAGTATCTAGATCGACTCCAAACATAGGGCAGTAACTTAAAGAATTCAAATTTTCGATAAGAACTTACCGACGGAGATACAAAGAAGGAAAGCAAGAGCAAATAGCGATTTCATCTTGAATGGAGAACCTATCCCTTGAATTATAGCTCCCTCTGGTTGAAAGACTTGAAACGCTAAAGCGTGGTCTGACAGCACATAAACCAATCTATGTATCTTTTACAGACATTATTTATATATAGCGAACCAATGAAAACGGCAGATTTTATTAAGTCACAATTTCTAACCAATCAGCTTCGATGGGAGGGGCGTCACATTGTCTGTGCCTTGTGTTTGTCAGCATTCTTGGAAAGATAAATCAGTTTCTGAGAATTGTTTTGAAGATAATTTGAAATAACACCCAACCCCCTCCCCCCGAAAAAAAGAATACAAAGGAAATCGCAACGAACATGCCTAACAAATCACTGGAAAATGAAAATATTGAAAATATGAGATCGTTAAAAGTACACCTAGCCCCATTTCCTTTAATCATTGGCCCGCGTGTTGCACGTGCCAAAGCGAGCGCTTATTTCAGGGGCACCCAACGACAAAATTTTCCTGAAGGTGTCGGAACGTCGTTTTTACCTTATAATTGTGCTTTTTGTGCAGTTTAATGGCGTATTTTTTAAACGCTGAGAACTGAATGTATCTGTTCGGATACGTTAGCTGAACTTTCCGGCAAACTTCAGGAAATTTCACGGATTGAAATCTTAATACCCAAATTTATGCATGAGCTGTATTGCCTTTCCAAAAATCCTAGCTGACCTTTTTGGTACCCAAAAAGACATTTTTATCTCTCCAAAAACAAAAGGCATTAATTAATTTTCCCATATTAAGAAACGGTTTGAGATAACATTTCCCTAACCGAATATCTGAGGCAATTATGGGCCTTCCGAACAGATATTCCACCGAAACGATCCGTTGGGTGTCCCTGTTATTTCTGTTGGAATTTACACAACAATGGGAATCAGACATGTGGTGTCAACGAGGCGATTGACCTGAAGACAAACATTTTCTAAGAATGAAAGGGTTTTTTCTCGGAAAGACAGGACTCCGTAAAGGAAGTATAGGACTGGACTGGATTCGAACAGTTCTATCGGTGGATGATCGGAAATCTTCATAATCCGTAAAATTGATTATATATAGATGTTATTGAACTAGCGCGAGGTCCGTATTGGGAAAATATTGGTCGAGTTCTTTTTTTGCAAGTTTATTGACCGAGCCGAACCGAACAAGCTAGTTCAATAACGTTTTTATTATAATGGCTTTTTTAAAATTTGCTGATAAATTAATGCAACCATTCTCGCGCGCGCCAAAGCTAAGCATATTTTTGCATTTTAAAGGCCACTTTGCAAAAAGTTTAACCAAAATTGTCCGCCAGACATGAGGAAACAATAACAATAATTATATTTATTATATGGCAAACTGGTCCACGATGAAAAGGAACATTCTGATTGGTTCCCTGAGCGGTCCGAATTTTGCAATACGGACCGCAAAGATGGACCGCTCACGAACTCATTTCGCCAAATTCGTTTTATTAAACATTGAACAAAAGAAAACTGTTTTCTATTAAGAAGAAAATTTTTCCTCATGTCTGGCGGACAATTTTGGTTAAACTTTTCGCAAAGTGGCCTGAAAAATGCAAGAATATGCTTAGCTTTGGCGCGCGCGCGTTAGCCAAGAATGGTTACACTAATTTCTCAGCAAATTTTTAAAAAGCCATTATAATAAAAACTTTATTGAACTAGCTTGTTCGGTCCGTATTGGGAAATATTGGTCTCGTTCTTTTTTGCAAGTTTATGGACCTCGCCTTCGGCTCGGTCCATAAACTTGCAAAAAAAGAACTCGACCAATATTTTCCCAATACGGACCTCACGCTAGTTCAATAACATCTATTTATTTTGAGAAATCCTTGAGATTTGTGAGATTTATTTCACCTGATCGAGCGGGCACAGGACGTCTGAGTAGGAAGCTATGGGGACTACAGAAGTGTTAACCCTTTCATTTAGTTACGATACTGGTGACATAACATTTTCGCTAGTAATTGTAGGTCGTTGGTAGTTTATGCGTAAATAAGATAGCAACAAACAAGGGAGCAAACAAACAAACAGGTTTGTTTTAACATATTTGCTTTATTGAATGTTTAGCCTTAAACGTTTACATTTTCTCCAGTTTAATTAGGTATTTTTGAACATCCTGTCACCTCTTACGGGAAACATAAACAACGACGACAAATGAAGACAATAACAATAACGTGTTTTAATACTGCGGAGACAGCCTACAAAAAATAAAAAAAGCACAATTTATCCCTCAGTTGCAGATAAATACTCTTATAATATACTAACCATAGGATAATGCATTTTCGAGCAATTTGATTGGTTCCCTACTCATGGTCTCAGAGGCAATATACCCTCTCTACCTTATTTGGAAATGCCGCGAAGTTCAATTTTGTTTGTCTCGGGCAAAAATGGCGGAACATTTTGGTATTTTTATATTTTCCTCGGAGAAATTCAACATTTTCCCTGTGTTTTGTATATTATAAAACAATTATTATATAGACACAAGAGAATATTAAGGGTACTTCATATTCTCTTGATAGACACGAGTGTTTTACTGGAAAATATACCAATCGTAAAATTCATACGAAACTACATCCGGGACCCGAGTGGCGTATTTCCCTATCCTCACTAGTGAGGATATCGATGACGTCATTTCCCACTTTTGCACGGTTGTTTTTTAACTTTGAATTAATTCTTGTTTTTTGTCTATATAATAAAAAGAAAATTACACGGCGTCTTGAAGATATGAATTTTATTTTCTCGTGTTAAAAACACTATTTTACTCACTCGCTGCGCTCGTTCGTTTTTAAGGTGGCCCGCGGTTATTTATTGGAGCGGAGGTTACCTTTTTAAAAACTACTTTTCGGCAGGAAAGCGTCAACCGATTTCTCTAATTTTTGGTATTCAAAATAAGGAATCTTTAAATGTTAGAGGGCTTTTAATTTTAGGGCAAACGAAATTTAATATTTAGAGATACAAGCGCTATTAGAAAACCTTGTTTTTTACGAAATCGCGAATATTTTCATAAAACGAAGATAGATTTTTTTCTAATTACGTTCAATAAGTTCCAAGACTTCAATGTTTACTGTGAGCAAGTTTCCACAAAATCGGCTGCATAGAAATTGCTGCACAGTTCACTGCTGAATTTTAGCTTCAAAATAATATGCTCGTGTATTTGCTTCATCTGTTGCAAGAACGCTTCAATAATGCTAAGATCGCAACTATTGTTAGAAAGCTTGATACCACCTAAACCTTTGCTGAATAATCGGAAAAGATCGGAAATTCCCAGTAAAAGTTATAAGCAAATGAAGAACAAGATGTTTATAGTGCGTAATTTGTGAATTTCAAAATATTCACGTTTGTTCGACTTGTGAAAAAACTACCGATTTGTTTTCCGTAATTGTTAAGTATGATAAAATCCAGCATATATAAAAACGCCCTCGCCTAGTTTTGGGCGTGTAGCCTCGACGAAGCTCGGCGAATTAAGTCGTCAAGTTAGCTACCTCATGTCCTCCATTTTACCAATGCTTTGAAAACCCCTCGTCTTCCGTAAATTATTCAAATTTGCCGCGTTGTGGGATTTATTTTGCACTTGAGAATTTTACGGATCATCGAAAATTTAAATGATAATGAACGATCAATGACATTCCAAGGAAATTTTCGATGATACGTAATTCCCAAGTGACAAATAAATTCCAGAACGCGGCAAGTTTGAATAATTTACGGAACACGAGGGGTTTTCCTAGCATTTGTAAAATGGAAGACACGAAGCAGCTAAATTGACGAGCCAAATTCTCCGAGCTTCATCGACGCTACATGCCTGAAACAAGGTTAGGCCGTTTGTATATATGCTGTATTTTATCATACTTAGAAATAAGCGAAAACAAATCGGTAGTTTTTTCATAGTCGAACAAACTTGAATATCTTTAAATTCACAAATTACGCACATAAACATCTTGTTCTTCATTCGCTTATAGCTTTTCCTTGGAGTTTCCGATCTTTTCCGATTATTCAGCAAAGTTTTAGATAACATTAAGCTTTCCAATGATAGGTGCGATATAATAATTATTTTAGCGTTCTTGCAACAGCTGAAGAAATACACAAGCATATCAGTTTTGAAGTGAAAATTAAGCAGTGAACTGTGTAGCAATTTCTGTGCAGCCGTTTTTGTGGAAACTTGCTCACAGTAAACCTTGAAGTCTTGGAACTTATTGAACGCCATTAGAAAAAAATCTATCTTCGTTTTATGAAAATATTCGCGTTTTCTTAAAAAACAAGGTCTTTTAATAACGCTTGTATATCTTAATCGTTTATTCCGATTGCCCTAAAATTAAAAGCCTTCTATAATTTGAGGATTCCTTGTTTAGATTACCAAATATTACAGAAATCGGTTAACGCTTTCATGCGGAAAATTAGTTTTTAAAAAGGGAGCCTCCGCTCCAATAAATAACCGCGGGCCACCTTAACACTTGAAAATAAAATTCATATCTTCGCGCCGCGGTGTAATATCCTCTACATATTGTCTGCTACGTACATAGATACTGGATACCACCAACCCCACCCTACTTTGATTTTTCTTGGGAACAAAGATGGCGGACAATATAAAAAAAACTGCCGCCCTAAATTAATCACGATACTTAAAGAGGTACTTCTTCCATTGATAACTGTTGCGTCATAACGTAATATCACGCGGTACCAAACAAATAACCAATCAAAATCTTCCAATTTTTACAGCGCATGAAAGTTTAATAATAATAATAATAATTATAAAAGTAATATATAATAATGATAAGAACCTTCCCAGAGTCCTTTGCAACTGGAAATTTTTCAATGACAAATAACTTTGTCAATTTGCGGCCCAGAAGGGTGAAACACCACAAGGTAATAACACTTACCATAAAATAACTCTCATATCAAACTTTGTGTGATGACGTCATTAGTCACGTGACCACGCCCGAAAATGCGTTTTTGTTTACTGTGAGAACAGGCCGTTATCAATTGAAAAGCAATCAATCTAGATAGCAAGATATTGAAATGGGGCATTTTGAAATGGCCAGGTGACATCTGGCATTTTAAATTTAAGGGGGCTATACACGGGTGCAAAAATGTGGAAATTTTGTTCTGCGATATCTCATAAAGCATAAGGTGTATAGCAACCAAAATCTACATGTGGATAGATGTTTATGTGAAGAACACATTTTTGAACTCGTTTCGTACGTGACGTCATCAGTCACGTGACCAGATTGCTTTGAATATTTTAAATTGCTTTAAAAGTACATTATGCTCAATAAAACAGCGCCTTATTCCTGTCAGTTGTAGATATTGATGTAAGGTTTATCAAAAGGGCGATTATTATTTTTTCTTTTAAATATCAGGGAAGAGCAGCGCATGAGCGCGCATGAAAAGTTGGTTATTGGCGCTAAATCAGCCACTTATTAATTTAAAACCAAAAGAGAAAATTTATGAGAGGTTTTAGAGTATCCTCTTTCCAGTTCGCTTGTCTGTTTTGCAAAATTAAATCTCCGTCTTAGGGCTCAGGGATGTAATTTAGCAGTTCCTTGGGGCCTGGGGAGGAGAGAGGATTGGGGCGAGACTGTGCTCTCGCGCCATTTTCTGCGGCTTACGCCGGTCGTCATGTGACTCACGTCAGCTACTCGCGAGGTTCGTCTACAAAACGTTTTTGTGGACGTCTGTCTTGTGGACTTAAAAAATATTTAAACTTCGTTTTACTGTTAAAGAGAGAGTAAAGTCCTTCGGACAGGAGAAAAAGTGTGGATTCAAGTGGTCATAACATCACATGACGCCAAAACAGCACCATCAAGTAAGTAAGCTAAGTTATTATATAAGCACCGTTCCGCTCGTGAAGCAGCTCGCAGTGTATGTGAGCGCTTTGCTAAATATTATGAGCTTAATTATAAGCTTATTAATAAAACTTACCTTTACTTTACCTTTACATGTTCTATGACAAGAGATACCTTCGGTTAGTTTTTTTCTACTACAATAGACCAAGCTTTTAACACCTTCGTTGGTAAATTAACACTGATCATCTGTTGTTTACATCCGATGCAATCAGCTATGTGTTGAAACGAAACTAGAAGGAATAAGCTCTGCCTCTTTGAATTGAAATTCTCAGTCCCTAAGCTGAGCTCGGTAAGCAAACAAACGATTTTCAAAAGCTTCTTTTAGGCTAAAATAGTACGAAATCTAACGGCTTTTCGACTGCGCTGAAATACTGGAAAGGTGTCTAGTGAATTATTATTTGTTTTTCTCTTCACTTTTCAATACGATATTTCGCTTGCCATGTTTCTCGTCCAAGGAAAATTAAAATAAGTTTACACGTACCAAGGGAAATTGAATTTCTCCATTTGAATGTAGGCGATTTTATGTTTCTATGCTTATAGTGTCAGTATTGCTTGCGAATTATAGTAATATTAAATCGTCACTGCAAATTGTGCATCTTTGAATTAAAATTCCCAGTCCCAAAGCTGAGCTCTGCAGTAAACAAAACAAACGATTTTCACAAGCTTCTTTAGGCTAAAATAGTACGAAATCTTCCAGCTTTCACTGAAATACTGGAAAGGTGTCTAATGAATTGTTTTCTCTTCTCTTTTCGATACGATGTTTTGCTTGCCATATTGTTTCTTGTCCTGGGAAATTAAAATAAACTTTCCGAGGGAAAGTGGAATTGCTGCGTTTGAATGAAGGCCGGCGATTTTATTTTTCTATGCTGTCAAATCTGGGTGCTGAACAACATTTAAATATAATGTTTGCTTGCTATAAATCATCACAAAAAATTGTGGCCCTTCAATTGTTATGAAAAATATTTTGCGGCTTGTTTTAATTTAAATTTTGGACAGAAGAGCTGTTGTGTATTAAAATAGACTATATATATTACAATTCGAGATTTTAACGCCAATCAGAAGAGTGAAGCGTTTGTAAACACTGTACTTTTCACTTTTTGTCACGCGTCACACAACTTCAGTTTTCTGATCACAAACGATATAAAATACAGACGCTTTGGTGCAGTGTATAATATTATAAAAAAGAATTGGCAATAATTAAGTTTAACTTAAGTTTATTTTGTTATCAACTGAAAATTGTTTTCAGTAAAATGAAAGTTGGAAGTCAAAATGTAGCTGATCTATTTAATCAGGTATATTTAGATGAACTGGGATGATAGTAGTCTCCTATGCAGCCCCGTTATTTGTGTCATCACGCAACTCTTCTCTCCACTAACGTCTGCTCAAATCCGAATCACATTCCTTTCCCGATTTAAGCCAATCACAGTTGCTGTCTTGCAGTGCCATTTTTCGGAACTTGCTCGCGCCAATACACCAATAATAGATTGTGTCTTATCGTGACCTTAGCGTCGGAAACGTCAAGCGAACGCCAGTATGCCGTCTTTTAAATTTGACGCACACCAAACATCAAAATAAAACATGGTTTAACTGAAGACAAATGAATGATATTAAAAAATAATGTTGAAAAAGATTTTCGGCAAACGGTAACAGTCACGTTTTTGCCGATAGGTGTCAAAGTTGCTGCGGCCAAAAGGAAAGGAATGTGGTCCAGGTTAGAGCAGCCGTTAGTGGGGAGAAGCGCTGCGTGACGACACAAATAACGGCTGCGTAGGAGACTCAGGATGATAGGAGTACTAAGGAATTTCCTATGCACAATGTCAGGGCTGCAAATAATTTTTTTTTTCTTGAAAGGACATGTGTCCGACTAAGAAAATTTTGGTCGGACAAAACAAAAATGAGGTCGGACATCATATTACAGTATTGCTTGATAAGCGAACCTGCTAATTTAACGCGTTGTCATCGAAGAGTAAACTACATGTAGTTTGCATTTAGAATAAAACCTGTTGGCGTTTACGTTGGAAGGCAAAAAAAATTATCCGGACATTGTGTCCGGCCACAGTTTGGATTGCATCGGACATAAGCAAATTTTGGTCGGTCATTGTCCAATGACCGACTGTTATTTGCAGCCCTGCAATGTAGTATTTATAATTTGTTTTCTGTTTCATCTTTTTCATAGATGGAGGTCATGGTCTTATAATAAACATATTGATTGTAGTCAGTAGACAGTGGATTTTACAGGTGAGAGTGAAAAGCATAAATTGAAGGGATACCGTATATCTTTTAAACACGGAGCGAGCCTGTAAAAGGAAAGGACACGCCCCGTCTGAAGCACTTTGTTGGCTATTTTTATCATTAATGGCATGTGGGGAAAGCTGAAACGTCGAACAACAACGGTCAAGAAAGTTTGGGGTTGGTTTATCCAAACAACTAATTGATTTATGTCAAACACAACAAGCTATAATAATAAATATTGAGCGCAAAACAAATATATCTATTCACTGTTAGGAGGAACTGAATGCAAACAATGAATTCCCTTCGCCCATTTCGACATGTACAGTACAGTCCAAATTTTGCGGCTAGCTAAAATTGTTACAAAAGCTCAAGCCTGCGATCAAAGAGCCACCTGTTTCCATTTATCTGAGTTTGTCGAGAACTTGAACGAGTCTCGTGAAGATGACTTTGATGGGATTTGCAAAATTATTCAGAATTACAAGCTTTGTGATTGTGCAAACAACTTGGACAATACTGAATAATTGCACATAATTAGACCTGGGTGAATTAACCAATCAAATGAGACCATTGTGATTGGCAGGCTGAACTCCACAGCCTCGACTGATAGGCTCGCTCCATGTTTAAACGCATGCAATTTTATTATCTCATTAACACT
Source organism: Desmophyllum pertusum (assembly GCA_029204205.1). NCBI lineage: Eukaryota > Metazoa > Cnidaria > Anthozoa > Scleractinia > Caryophylliidae > Desmophyllum > Desmophyllum pertusum. Next base: position 37,659 of record MU827346.1, on the reverse strand, counting down.
GAGTATTGATTAAAATTTGGGTGTATGTTAAACCAAGAACAGTGACCCTGGTCAACACCCCGGAACACCCAGGAACACCAAACATATAAAAAGGTAAAGTCTTCATGAGCGTAGTGGCCCAAAACTGCCGGAGCCGGAGCCTTAATCCCAGTTTCTGTAGCATGAAGCAACTAGGAGTATTCCTTAACCCCCTTGGTTGGGATGATAGTCCATCGCAAGTTAGTCCACCCTGGAGCATTTTGTCGCCGGTACTCATTTATACTCCTGGGTGGAGAGAGGCACTGAGAGTAAAGTATCTTTCCCAAGAACACAACACATTGACCCCAGCCAGGGCTCAAACCCAGACCACTCAGTCCTGAGTCCAGCATGCTAACCATTACTCCATTAGGCCACTGCATCTTCCGCCACCAAAAATATACTAAATGCAAATTTCAGACCACTGACCATGTTCCATTTCCCCTTTTGGACCACTTCAGCCATATAATATCTTATTTATTTTCATTTCCTTTTTTCGTATTTGTAATTTTTGGGTGTTTTCGGAGTGTTCTGGGGTGTTTCGGGAGTCTTTTTGGCTTTACATACACCCATAAAATTCACTTTGAAGTCTTCAGAGCTATATTCATCATTTAGGGGAGTGTACTGTAAAGTTATAATTTATAGAGGTTATTCAGCGGAAAGTTGTGTAATATGGCTGGGTATTTTTACGAGTCAGTTTTTATTTTTTCAAGCCTTTAGGCGAGAAAAAATAAACACTGACGAGTAAAAATGCCCAGCCGTATTACACAACTTTCCGCTGAATAAATTGTTTATTATACGACATAATATCTTTCCTAAAATATAGGCTTTCAACAGTGTTTTCCGTAGCGCGGTCAGGGGGACTGAGACCCATGTAATACGGTCTCATATCTGCGCTCGTCTTTGTGCGTATCCGCACTCCAAAATGCTATGCCGTATAATAATATATATTATATAAGCTGTACGTGGGCTAAATATCTGTTATTTGTTCAAAAGGTTTTTTTTGGTGGGCTTCTTTTGGGGGAAATGGGGGAAGGGAGTTGCGTCTCAAACCTTTTTAGGTGTATATAAAAGAATAAAGCATAGTAAATAGATATCTATTTAAAAGTTGAAAATCCCTTTCATTAATTATCCTTGATCTAGAGCATAATAATTAATAAATAATTAATATTATATGTTCTCTTCTGAGGTGGGTTAATACTGGGTACCAGTATACTGGTCGACCACTTAAGCCCTCTCTCCTCCAGCTGACCTGATGGTTAATTACATTCTCTGCTTTGTTTTCTCTTCAGATTTGTACTTCAAAACCATTGTAATATCAGGCAGCACTTGTGATGTCAGGAGAATAAATTAAATTGATATTGGTTTGAAATAATTTATAATCTATATAATATATAAAATTGTTTGTTTTACTAATTCAGAGGGTGACACTTGATTGATGGTGTTGCAGTTAATCATGACACTAAAAAAAATTGTGGCCAGAAAAAAAAAAGGACCAAATAAATATTTGAAGAAAGATTTTTGAAATGTGGTGGCTGTCTGCTGTATTTAGATTTCATTGAATCTGATCCTAAACAGTGTGATTTTAATATTGAATGTTTAAAATGTTAGCACATGCTGTTAGTGTATTTTGCCCCTTTAATAAATATACATGTACATGCATGTGTAATTGAGCATGGTATGAAAAGTCAAGCCTTTGTTGGAAAATACATATACTTTTGGTCTGATTCAAACCAGTCTGACTCTTATGTCAATTCATGGCCTGTTAAAATTCAGACCATTCCAAATTTATTTTTCAAATCATGTACATTAATTAATTTTGGTTTAAATTTATTTTTGTTTGATATTTATTTCCTTTCGTCTTTATTTTGTTTTAGAGCATGGTACTTAATGACAGTGCTAGCTAATGACATTAAATTCAAGAGAAAGAAAAACAAAAAAAAATTTGTAATGTAAAAAATACATATTAGTCACAACATGATAATTTAACAGTGTCGGGTTACTGTTCCTTCTAATACTGCTACCATATTTTCAGAGTTCAACATTTGAGTGACTTTCACTGGTGTTCTTTAGTATATTTTTTGTTCCAGGAATTTTTGACATCACCATAATTCATATTCACTGATACTGAATAATATTAGGCACATGTAAGTTTCCGAGTAGCTTCATGTGAACCATTGGTTCATTGATATAAACTGTACATGTAAGCTCTCATTTACCTTCATATGAGGCTTTTGAATCCACTATTCTGAGCTATTTACATATTGCTCTGACTATGAATTTTACAAATTGCATTACTGGAGTTTTTGATATGCACAATTTAAACTCAGGGTTGTTGTCTGAGGGTGCATTTGTTGGTTTGTGCTATACAAAGAACACTGTCAATTGGTCTTGTATCTATGATAATATAATACATATATCTTATTATTAACCAAGCGCGAGAGCCATACTGGGAGAATCTTGACAGTACAGATCGAGTGCAACTAGGTCCATACAGAAAAGACTGAGGGCCGATATTTTACTAACAAATTTGCATGATTTTCGCAATTTCTAAACCCCACTAAAACTAAAATTAAGGGCAGTAGGTGGTATCATATTTACCATTTTTCCATTATGACAATTAAATTATATATTGCTTTTATTCCGGTTCCACTTGTAATAATAATAATAATAATAATAAACAGTTAAAGGTATGCGCGGACAGATTCCGCCCTCTGTCAGAATGGGGTTAGCAACATATTAAAAAATACATCTTTAACACGATGGAAACATGCTAACAGTTGGAAGTATTTTGCATTCACGGAACTTACTTTGTGCATGACGTTCGATTCGGTTGTTTATTTTCCTGCAGTACGCGTGCGTCGGCTACGTCCCCACGGTCGTCGTGCAAATCGTCGACGTGGAAGACGACGGCGGTTGGGTGGCCATGTGCGCCGTGCTGCAAAACGTCCGCGCCGTCCTGCAAAACGTCGGGCAACAGGTTTACGGCGGTTGCTTGGCCACGGGCGCCATGCGTATTTTGGATCCTCTTGATCTAGATCTGAAAGAAAGGCACACTTCTTTTGTAAGATGCTACAATCTGTGGGAGTTTGAACTACTGTATCAGTTCTAGCTACATGCCCGGGGGGGGGGGGGGGGGAACTCCCATATAAAAGTGACGGGGTGCTCGTCGGAATTTTGGAAAATAACCCCTAAAAGGTACCAGAATCTCATTTTGTGGGTGTGGCTCAAATTCAATTTCACCCCTAAGAGGTACCAATTCTAAGACAAAACTAGTTCTTGTCATATATTTTTCCGGCTTAATACCCTAACTGAAGGTACCGGAATAACTCTAATGGTAGTCATGTTAGATTTTAACACCCCTAAGCGGTACCAAACCACGAATTTTAACCCCTAAAAGGTACGACGATCACCCCCGTCACTTTTATATCGAAGTTCCCCCTCCCCCCGGGGGCTAGATGTCGCACATAGCGTAATAAAAAAAGGAGCCGACCCAAATTGAGCGTATATTTACGTTATTATATGACGTAGATTTGTAGGACGGTGGAATTGAGGAATCAACTGACGATGATATATTTTAAACTGTCGGCATTTAAACCACTTCAAACAGCATTTGTTCCGCGGTACAGAAAACTTTTCTAACAAAGCAAGCAATCGCGTGCATGGCTGGTTAGACCATCATCCATCAACGTATCCTTACTTTAGGGAACAGTAGTGTAATATAAATAAAGTCCTTTGCAAATTGATTTGTCTGGTTGTATGAAACGGACGAAAGAGAAAATAATACACACAAGACCCAAACTTTTAAAACGGCAAGCAACTCACCAGTGTCCTTTAGCTCTTCAATGTCGTTATCTGATGATAAAAAATAAAATAAAATAATATATTTCCATAGCTGATATAATTACTTCCATCTGGGCATTCTAGTCGTTTAGTGATTGCACTATTTCAAGAATTATACTAATTCCTCGTTTCAGTTGGATCATCTGCGTGAGAAAAATGTAAAGCGGTCATGTAGTCACCTTACTTCACGAATTATATTGAGACAATATAGATAACCATGCCCTACGTATAATCTTGGGTCAATAAAAAACGAGGCAAATTAACGATGCAGGTGTTTTCTGATAGACTTATGTCAACATAATATACTTTATGTCTTACCTGGTTCGTCCTCATAATCTTCATGATCCTCTGAGAAATCAAAGCAATTAACAAGAAACGAATGAGTTCTAGATAGTTACTCAAATGCATCCAAATGCATCTAAATAAATACATAAATAAAAAAAATAAAAAAAAATAAATAAAAAATAAATAAAAAATAAATAAATAAATAAAATAAATAAAATAAAATAAATAAAATAAATAAATAAAATAAATAAATAAATAAATAAATAAATAAATAAATAATAAATAAATAAATAAATAAATAAATAAATAATAAATAAATAAATAAATGATAGTTTAAAAAGAAAAGAACTGTCGAGTTCTCCCGCATCAAGAGAGGATGATATAAGAGAAGGATTCCCCGTGACCCATGATAATTTTATTGAAATCTATTAATAGTTTCGCGCCATGCTGTGAAAGTTATTTTTATTTCCTTCTGATCAACCAGGTAGCGCTTTTAAAATCGCTTAGTTATAGATTAAAAATTAAAAAAAAATCGATTAAAAAAAATTAACTTTGGAAGAGACCCACGTATGGAGGGATGCTTCTCTTATAGATAATCCTCTCTGATCTTGCCCACACTCATTCCAGTTTTTAGAAAGACATTATGAACAAAAATAAACCTATGTTACCCATCAGTTCGTCTGGATTGTCGCCATCATCATCTTCGTCTTCATGATAATCTTCTAAGAAAATAAAATGGTATGATAATCAAATATTACATAGGAGCTTGAGTGTTCTATGTTAACATGGTTAGATTATAATTATCTTAATAATAAAATTATGAAAACAGTCTCTCTTACCCATGTCATCGAAAGCATTATCTCCTGAGAAAAATAAAATAACAAGAAAATATTATGACTTTTAAGGCATACTGTCTCAACATTTGTCCCAGCATTCTCTCAATATTTGTTGAGAGCCGATTTTGAGGCCGTTTGAAGAGTTTGATTTCGTTTAAACTTTGTCTCAACATGTTCTCGACATTTCTTTTGCCGTTTGACACGCTCTGTCAACTCCTATCAACATTGTTCTCAGTACCAGACCTCACGCATCTCACTTGTTGTCGGATCATTTGTCGAGGGGTTGTTGAGGCCGTTTGACACTGCATGATCTCATCATCTCTCAACATAATCAAGATCATAGTCCCTTGACATAATTTAACAAACGTTGAGAGAATGTTGAGACAAATGTCAAAGTTGAGACCGTTTTTGAACGGGGCTTTAGATAAATGCAACACAGACAACATGTTCAAATGATCTTTGTATTCTCCTGATTCTCTCAACCGTCATGTTATGTAAATACACATATTCCGTTTTTTTCTTCTTAACATCCTTGTTATGATAATTTTATCCGTTATTATCACCAATGTGTGTGTTGGGAGCCTAAGAGCCTTAGTCATCGATAACTTGCTCCACACACTGGCTTTTTTGTTATCGACAACTTTTTATTATCTACTTAACAGCGGCCTCATCAACTATCACATCATAGAAATCTCGAGCTCATAATCTAATTGTTCCTCCTCCGAAACTTCGGAGAAACGAGAAGAAACCGCAATTTTTTAGACGACTTCCAGCCACTGCACACTAATGGCTGATAGTGTACGAGTAGCTCAGCCAATCAGATTGTCTCATTTGCATTAATATACTAGTAGATTTTTACTAAAACTAAATAGTTGTCGACAACTATCTCTCTAGTCTGTGGAGGTCCTAAGAGGCTAATGAACAAGGCATACACATATTTAACTTACCGAAGTTTGCTTCATCTTCAGTCAGAACCTCTGAAAAAAAAAACGAGAAGCATACGAAAAGAAGATTAAAATTCCTTCAGTACTTCAGAATTCGAATAAATAGATGTTATTGAACTAGCGCGAGGTCCGTTTTGTCCGTATTGGGGAAATATTGGTCGAGTTCTTTTTTTTGCAAGTTTACGGACCGAGCAAAATTCGGACCGCTCAGGGAAACCAATCAGAATGCTCCCTTTCATCAGTTTGCCATATTATAAATTAAAACAATACAAACTAAGTGGGTGGTTGTTCTATTTCATATTCGTTTTAAGTCCTTCTTACCTCCTGTTTCCTCTGGGGCTTCTGTGAAGAGAGAAAACGAAAAATGTATAAATTAGAGCTTTTTCATAATGTTATTAAAAGCATTTTATAGCTCATGCAGATATAGAAAGTAAACTATAGCGGTGACTACTCGGCCGTGGCACTGTTTAACCGTATTCAAATTTAGTTGACCCAAGATGACTGAATCCTATGACGATTGTTTCGGTGTTATTAGAAGACCTTAGAATATTTTATTTAACTTGACTTACCATCTATTGCCACTGGGATAGCTGCATGGAGATAATGGAAGCAGAACGATTAGTTAGAGAGTTGAAAAAGACCGTTTCAGGTTAATAATCTGACTTATTAAAACCCCTTTCAGTCCAAGAGTCAAACCTTGAGTGTGTGTGGATGAAACCTTAGCTATAGTGTGTGACCATTCAAATGAAAGCTATTGAGCAGTACTTTCAAGTGGTACTGTTTGTTTTTGACAATTTTGCAAAATGAAATTCGAGACTTTTTCCTCAGTTTTGAGCTTAGCAATCTTGGGAGTGAAAGGGTTAAAGACGAAACATTTCAGTCATACCTTCAAAACCGACGCTAGCTACCACCAGCAGAAACGCGACCAACCATTTCTTCGATGTCATCGCTACGGGGCTGAGCTCCAAAGCTAAACTGAGAAAACCTGGCTATGAAGTCTCATTTTATGCATTTTGTATAGGAAAAACAAACGTCAAAACTTTAAAATCCAATATATGTAATTGTCTTTATATTGTCTTTAAAGGTCAAAATTGTCCTTAGTAATTTTCCACATCGTTGGTAACCTTTGAATGACGCACACTTGTGGGTTTAAGTCTACATTCGCGCAGCTACAATACAACATGATGCAATATACAATAAACAGTGTACTCGAATGGAACATGTTTCACTTTAGATACTCGCGGCTAAATTTAGTATATATTTACGTAACCAGGGAAGAATAAATAGTTAACAAGCTTAGCCGGATACTTTATGATTCACATGAGAATGTTAGTTAGTATCGATTCTAGAGAGTATCGTACAAATTCATTTATTAATAATGCGCATGCATGCATGTTTAAAAATAAAGAAGGCCTCGAACAAACTCTTAGCTAATATAACACCGAGTTATTTATTACATTTTTGTACCAGAATCGGTTGCGCTTTCTTCGTCAATGAATTATTAATTCCAGGCCATGTGATGTAAATGTCTTGAGGCAGTACGTAGTCAGAGCAGGCTGTCCACACTAATGCGTTTTCGTTTGAAAAAGCATAATTTCGATGCGTTTTCGCCTATCGTCCACACTGCAACGGTCGAAAACGCTGATCGTTTTCATCGAAAACGTATACATTTAAAACCGCTGTCCAGAGCGGAGACATTTGAAAACGAAGCCCTATCGTATCAGTGTGGACAGCAAAAACGGAGGCTTTCGAAAACACTGACGTCATTCATGCCACAAACATCGCGGACGCGTCTATGTGCAGATGACTGTTGTAGCGTTTTCGAGCGTTTTCGAGCGCGTATGAATGTTCGAGCGTTTTAGTATGGACGGGGAAAAACGCTGCGAAAACGATAGTGTGGACATGGAGCTTTTGATGCGTTTTCGGTAAAAAAAAAAAAAACCCGGAGCGTTTCGAAAACGCATTAGTGTGGACTCTACCTCGATCTAAGTAATGGAGATTGTTTCCAAACATTTAGCTCAGTATTCTTTTTATATCTTATCTTCTTTTTTTACCGAAATTACCGCATATACAATATAAATAAATCGCTAAATCGCATCCATCCGTTTCTAATAGCCTTTTTTTCTTCCGCATGGAAACGATAAACTTTTCCCAAGCTAATATCACTTTTCAACTTCCTCGTCGTGAAATTTTACAATGCATTATTTTTTACTGGAAGTAAAGGGAATACGAATTTAAAATTACCAACAAAGTTATTGTCGAAAGGAAATGACACTGATGCTCTTAAACTAATTTAATTTGAAAGTTCAATTGTGTAGGCAACAGGACTCTCGTGTTTTACTATATTGCAACGCAAGAGAGTTCGAAATGACGAAACAAACCAAACCCAAATAAATCCATTATTTTTTTAAATTAATATACTTCTTTCGTCTTTTAACATTCAGTCAAAGCTCTCGTTGCGACCGCTCTCGTAAGCGACCAAGCTCTAGTTTCGACCGCCATTGTGAAACCCCGTTTGACTGAATTGTCACTCAAACTCTGTAATTAAAAGCTCTCGTAAGCGACCAGCTCTATTGACGATCACTTTTTCGAATTCCCGCCGGGTGGTCGCTTACGAGAGCTTCGAGCTTGAAATGGCTTTAGGTGGTCTCTCGGCCGCCTGAAAAATGTCCATGCATTTTCAAACTACTAAACTTGTATGCATTCATCGTCTTGATGAGACAACAATATAAGCTTTCTCCCACGCTTCCGTCCTTTGTCGAAATTCGTTAAAATTTGACAAAAACAACAACAACACACACAATAAATATTATTTCTTTGTTTTACTGCACCGGTGTTGCTGTGCGACGAAGTTATTGGAAGATTTTTTAGGAAGAGGCTATAAACATAAACAAATGTGATAAAGCGAGAAATCTCTGTATGTCTCGTCGTCTTTTCCAGTTCATTATTTTCAATCAGTCGACGAAGGAATCCTTAGCCTGCGTCGCAGACAGACTACACCGCCGGTGGATTTTGACATGTCCGGCTGCAACGCAGGCTAAGGAATCCTATGTGCGGTGAGAATTTTGGAATATTTCAACGAACAGAATTAAATCAGCTGGATTTAAACCGGATGTTATTGACTGGCTCATCGCTAGCTCCAGGGGCCGACCCTGTCCATTGTTTGTAGTACATGTTGGAATATTTGAGTGAACTTGTTCTTGTTGTTAAAAGGGAACGAGAGCTAGAACTGATGAACCCTCAATTCGTAACACGGACGCCGGCGTACCATTATCCAAAGTGATCATAATATGGAGCCACCTTGCGTTTCTGAAACGCTGAAACACAGTACACTCAAAAACAACTTATATTAAGTATTTCATCTCATATCGAGAATACCCTGATATTATATTATATTTGAATTTTCATCGAACGAGGTTGTGGTCGTACTAGTATTAATTAATTCATATTGGATTGAGGCACTTTTCGTTGTTGTGCGGGAGATTATTTCAAACGGATGGATACGATTTATTTATAGGTTTAATTGGATCAGATATTGTGTTCAGAAATCCAAAGCTGTCAAAGCCGTTAATTCATGTCCCGCTAATCGGTGCTCTTTTCAAGTTTAGTACTGTGTTCTCTCGGAATTAACCAGGATAACTGCGGCTTAACCTTACAGAAACAGGATCGGACAGGGGTTTTGGGTATACGGTATACAGGACCGGGTTTAAAAACAAATTGATTATACGGTATTTTTACTGCGCCGAAATATAGTACGTATTTGGTATATTGTGGAGTATGAGTAATGCAGCATAATATCAACATGTGTCTCCATCTTTTCATTGAGCTTCCTGAACCGACTAAAGAGGTTTCATGATTTTTTCCCGCGTATTCCACCAGCTGAACAATTTCAATCGCTTCCTTGAGTGAATCGGCCTTAGAATTTGTCCTGAAGTACAGGGCGTTATTTTCTAGATCTTGTTGCTTCGTAGTCAGCCCGGCGTATCACATCGAACGTTCGGAAATCGAACTCAATCGAACTTAATCGAACGATTGAGTTCGATTTAGTTCGGTCATCGAACGAAATCGTACTCACAAAAAAAATTGTGAATCGAACAAAATCGAACGTTCGATTAGTTCGGTCATTGTTGGGTTTTTCGAGCTCTTGATTATAAATACATAATAGATTCAGGCTCCATCTGCCCTTTGGGTCATTTACAGGACTGAGTTGCCTGTCACAGTGTGCTAATGAGACCCAGGATGACCATAAAAAGAAATAAATATAAAAAAACAAAAAAAATCGAACAAAATCGAACGATGACATTCGATTTGGTTCGATTTGGTTCGGAAATCGAACTCACAAAAAACATATGTTTTCGATTTCGTTCGATGACCGAACAAAATCGAATTTAATCGTTCGATTTAGTTCGATTGAGTTCGATTAAGTTCGATTAAAATTTCGTTCGATTTCGTTCAATGTGATACGCCGGGAGTCAGCTCCTGTACGTACCTTGTCGTAGGCTAAAACTGGCGGCAATTTCAAGCTTATTTACTTATGGAATGCGCTATAGTGTAACACACTGAATGTGGAGGGACACCGACCGAATAGCCCTTTCCATAGTTAACTTGTCATAAAGATACAGTTAGACATAGCACGGCAAATTTCGGGCACAAGCTGTTTTAACATTTTGTTTGAGCTCCTACGGTCGTGTCTATGAGCATCGAACAGACTCCACACTATTAATCGTAATTGTTGTTTAGTGACTCAGTACCCCTTGTAAGCGGACAAGCAGCCGCGAAAATAGCCTGTTCCAGGCTCGTATCGGTATTGTAGGAGGTCTGGAGAGAGATCACTCACTCCGTGTAAATAACTCGTCCTCGTGGCTCGTGATTTACAAGTTTTTCTCCTATTCTTCCAACATCCCGAGTGAATTTATTGTGAATTTAAGTGGAAGGCGCGGTGGCCTAATGGTTAGCGTGTTGGACTCTAGTCCAGTCCCTGAACTCTCTCTTACCCCCGCACATAGGGACTGGAACCCAGCGGTCTCTTCTCCCGCTGGGTTCAGACCCTATATAGGGTGGGGTAAAGAGAGAGGTCAGGGACTGGACTAGTTTGGACTCCGGATAAAGCTGTCCGAGTTCGAGCCCTGGCTGGGGTTTTTTGGGAAAACCACTTAACTCTTACAATACAGTGCGTCCCTCCACCCAGGAGTATAAATGGGTAACTCGACTAAATGCTTGTGGTAGGTAGTAGCAATACACCTAGCCGGCATTACTACGATTTTTTTCCTAAACCCATGGAAAATGCGGTCGATTTGTTACATTGATTGACGAAGTCAGAGGAGAAGAAAACCAGGACAAAAGCTGTCGCCATGACCTTTTATTTTAACGCTTTCATGATTACTACAATATTTTATAATTATCATTCGATTGGTTTTAACTTAATTATATTCTAAAGCATCATTGGATGTCCAGTTGTCGTGTCTGTCATATCAATACTGAAGGAACTGTAACAAAACAAGGTTAAATGATTAATATACTGATCAGGTCTTATCATAATGCACATGTGGAATGCATTCTCCCATATAACAAGTAAAAAGGGGCCACCCGTTTCAAAGATGTTACCATACATTTATAACCTCCATTATTATTATTCAACGGCAAAATTGTCACGATGCCCATATATTGCTGTTATCTGTCATCCGTACACGACAAATATTCTGCGGTATTTATGTAGCTTGCCATATTTGGAAGTGCACTCAAGAAGACTTGTCCGACATATTAGAAAGCGCGCGCTGCTGAGTTTGAGAGGAATTTTAGGACATTTCGATGCTTTTATTTTGCGACTCCGTCTTTGACAATTTGTTGAATGCTATTAAACAATTATCCTGCTCAGGTCTGCTCACCTTGCGGATTGTATCGTATGATTTTAGCTAAGATTCAGGCAATATTTCGCGTGATTTGGCAGGATAATTGTTAAATAAACGCACGCATCGTACAAATTACTAAATTATACGCAGGTCATTATACGGAAAATCCGCTGCTTGATGACGTCACATTTCACGCAAAGAACCAATATTGTACTTCTAATATAGAATAAACTCACCCGATAAAGTAACCAATATCATAACGAAAAAGAGAATATACAATTAAGCTATTTTGAACTTTCCAGTTCAATATAGCTAAATTGTAAATTCTCTTTCTTAATAATGGGCCTCCACAGACTAGGCCAATTGTTATCGCCGGATAACTATTTAGTTGTCGATCATAAAAAGTTGTCGATAACAAAAAAGCCAGTGTGTGTGTGAAGCTAGCTAGTTATCGATAACTAAGGGCCTATGTATGTAAAACTTGCTTCAAACAATGCTTTCAGACGTTTTCTTGTGCATGGTTGGGGGTTGCAATCAGTTATCGTAATTCTTGCAACTCAGCCACACAACAGTTTGTAAATGTTTCTTGATTTAAAGTATAATATTATATCATTCTGTGATCAATTTATTCCTGTCAAATTGCCCATATTTTTACATTTCAAAACCCTTGTAAGTTTATTCTAATGTGGGCATAATGTAACATATATTTTATAGACTATCAATTGATCTGCTAGCTCTCGAACATATTAATTAATTCAATTTTAGTTAATCTATTTTAATTAATTTCGATTCATAGTAGATCATACTAGAGTACTTTATCAATCTCAACCATTTTACTTTCAGAAGTGTATCTGTTTATTTAGTTATTCACTCACCGTCTAATAGTCGTTTTGAGCCTCGTCTCCACGATAACGGCAACGTCGAACACAGGTACAAATACGCAGTCGCCTTTTTCCGTGTCTGACGATGAAACATTTTCGGATGAACCAAGGTGGACAACGACGAGGACGAACTGAAAAGGATTGTACAGCAGTTAGTAATAAGTGATCAAGAATGCTTGGATAAATAAAAAAAATTGCCTCATGCAAACCAACTAGGCAAATAATGTGAAATATATTAGGCACTTCCTTCAAGAATTATAATTTCATAAGTAGATATTTCCGGAAAGTATTGAGAAAAATAACAAAGTAATTCAAGGCAACGTGCTAAGGTTTCGATAATATAACACTAAAATTTAGAAAGAAAGAAAATTAACAAAACCGTGTACAGTCAACTTTCTCTTAACAGACACCTCTACAAGACGGATGCTTGGTGTTGGTCCCTGCGCGCCATTTTTCAGTCATGTTACTGTTTCTAAAGGAGCGGACACCTCTCTAAGACGGACAGTTTGTCCCGGTCCCGATGGCGTCCGTCAGGGGGGGGGGGGGGGGGGGGGGGGGGGGGTGGGGGGCTAGCAGCGAGGCCTGGGACCTAGTATACATGATTGCACATTTAAGAAATTTGGCGAGCGAGACTAAGTACTGGTTTGTTTTAAAATAAACATGGCGGACGATGGCGGACATGACGTGCGTTTGTGTTCGTTCAGAAATATTTTGACGATTCCACGTTAAAAACATCTATGGGAACGATTCGGTCGCTGTTTAACTGAACTTTGGTTATTGTGGGACAACATGGATGAAAATTCCACAGCAAACTCACGTTGAGGTACGTTTCTCGAATGATTGACAGATTTCTTTACTTGTGCGATCATGTATAGCAGAAAAGCGCAAGATCAAGGGGCGCTACCTGCCCCCCCCCCCCCCCCCCCCTCCCCCCTGGTGTTCGTCTTAGAGAGAGTTCACTGTATATTAAATTAAAGTATTGGTATTGTACTGACCTTTGGATGGGTCTTCAAGTTCTTGATCTGAGATAACAAAGGGAATTATATATATTTAGATAAGATAAGATAAAACCTTTGTTTTTAAAGTGTCTACTTATTTAGCTATGCTTTAATGCTTTACTAAATTACTCCTAAAACAGTAAAAACTATGGCTAGGAGGCCTAAAGCAGTTTGATGAAACTAGTAAGTCAATTTTATTAGCTATACAGCTAATTGGGGACACTATATAAAAACTAGACAATTATTCATGAAATTACTTGTATCAAACACGAGAAAACGTAACATTTTTCTGAATACATTTGCTACAGTTAAACCGAATAAAATTGACTTACTAGTTTCATCAAACTGCTCCGCTTCATCTTCTGGAGTTTCAATCATTTCCGCATCATTCAGTTGATCGTCGAATTCAGTCTCGTCCTCGTCATAACGCTTAGGTGGAAAGCAGCGACAAATGAGGATTCGTCGATAACAATGTTTGACGAAGAAGCATTTTCTGCGCCAGCTTTTTGGACAGCGGAAAGGCCTGCGAACTGAAATGAAATAGAACCTCACCTTAGATTAAACATGTTTAGTTAATGGTGCTTTAACTTAGCTTTATTAACTTGAAAATAATAGGTTGAAATAAAGTTCCATTGGTAGTTTGCAAGTGACGTCTCCGCCGTCATGTTGGTGGTCATTTATCCTCTTTCCCAGAGCTCCTCGTTTTTTTTTCTTTGCGCCGGAAACGAGTAGCCCTGGTCGCAAGGAAAAAAATCGAATTTTTTCATTGGCTGATAAAAAATGAATGAGCAAAACGAATTAATGAATGGATGTCCGGAATTTTCGGACATCCGGTAACGGCTGAGACCAGAGCCCCCGTTTCGCCAACCACGTGACCAAAAGAAACAGAGGATCTGGAACGAGAATGGTGGTCATTAACAAAATATTTCCGCCAACATGGTCGCCGCGTCTTTGTCATTTGAATCTCTCGGGATTGATTGCAAACCAGCACTACGTAACAAGCATAACCGTAAGAGATGAATCAATGTTATTGTACACGTATAAATAGAGTTAGTCACGAGAACAACAACAGAAAATATTAAGCAAAATAATGTTGCTATGATTCGCTTTGTACAGCGAAAAAACCCATTTTATAAGGAAGGCATAAATAATTCAGGATAAAATTATTTGATTTTGGGTTACGACAATACAGCACTACCAATAAAGACGGTAAATGAAGATAATAATGATACTAATTAAAAATGCCGAGCCTAAAGTACTAGCATATTTTGCACTAACCTTTCATTGGGTCTTCAAGATCTGAAAATATAGATAAATTCAGTATTATTAATGTCATAAGATTTGTTATATTGTACAAACTGTGATAAGGGTGGATTCAACATAGTTTTGTGTTGTTACCAGTACGCTCACCAACACATTTGACATTATGGCTTACTTCATCATTTATATACACCTATTTCAATTAACGTTGTCGGATATAAGAATGTGTTTAAAAGCTCGCAAGACAAGACCGAAAGGTAGCATGGGTAAAAGTAGAAAACTGCTGCACACAACGAATACATTGTACTAATGAGAAGTAACATGAAACATAGCATTTATGAAGTTTCCTTTTGTTTTAAACTTGTAGAAGTAAGCTACTTTTAGCCAAACTAAATTTTAGCAGAATCAGCTATATATACTAGTGTAAAACATGGAAAAAACAAATTATATAATTCGGGGCAAACCAAATACTTCACGTGCGAAATAAAAACGTGTAGATTTATTTTCCAGCGATATGCAAGTTACAATGAATACCCAGACTACCATTTGGTCTTGTCTTGTAGGCTTTACGCTTTTATCCGATTTTTATCCGACAACGTTAATTGAAATATAGGTGTATTTACATTTCATATAGCTCGCGTGTTGATATTTTCTTGTGAATTTTGCGCGTACACGTGTTGGAATAATGTCATGCACGATTGATGCTGGGAACAAACATTGGTTCTTTTGTGTCATGGCGTAATTTCTTAGTTATGAATTATCACAATTATGATCACTTACCAGTTTCTGCTCCATCGTTGTTCATTTCTTCAAGTTCTTGAACTGCAGGTTTGATAACAAAACGAAAAGAGTTAGATGACTGTTCTTTTCATTAATATAGTCAACATGAAATAATTATAAATATGACATTCAACAATTTATTTTCTGTTATTGTACGAATAAAAAAAAAACCGTGAACACTTTCATTTAACTTTGACATGATCAAACCGCAAGAAGAATAGTTAGGAAACTCAAATTTACACTTTGTTTTGCAGAAAAGCTTTGCGAAAATAGCAATAAAATAAATACAGGAAAAAATAGACCACTTTTTGGCAAAAGAGAAGCCAAGCGTTAAATCAAAGTGTTCACGCTTTTCTGATTTCCACAGTACTGAACACGACATGACGATAATCGAAATTCAGTCTTTAGCTTTTATTGATTTTATGGAACATTTCAAGTCTCGAGACAAGAAAAAGTATTTTAAAATAAGTAAAATAATAAAAAACACACTTCTATAACTTACCTTCTTCTTCGCTTGGGGCATCTACGGAGAATGGCAGATATAAGTTATTAGAAAAACTCAATGAAAAAGCGAGAGTCAAACTCAATAAGCAAATTTGATTCGCCTATTACTTTACCTTCATAATTTTCCTGCTCCTCTGGCAAAGAAAATCCTGCACATGCTCCGAGAAACAAGACAACGATGAACAAAATTTTCAATTCCATGGCTGTGACAGCTTTGAAACAAGAGAATGGAATATGGACGGTCTAATCGCTCATTTTATACGTTTTGGAGTGATTCAAATATCATTCTAATATCAATAATAATTTTTATATTTATATATTTTTTATATTTAATTTCATATATTTCATTCATAAAGAACGTAGCTAGGAGAAAAAACGTGTGTCGAAGGATGTGTATTCGTGGGTTGTCAGTATATCGAGCTGTGAGTACAGCTACTAAGTTGTATTGAGGTTTGCTCTTGTTAACAACTTGACATGATTGATGATATTTTAAGATTTACAGTAACTACTTATTTTAATTTTGTTAAGGAAAGATTTAAAATAAGAAATATTTTATAGCAGCGTATAATATCAAATGACGTCAAGTAAATTAATACATTATATTTGGCTCGCATTTTATTACAAAACCTTTTTAAAATAATATTGATAAAGATTAACCCGAATAAACTGACGTCTGAAGCCATGACTGTGTTATATTATTTTTAGCAGCATCTATAGCCAAATTGTGGGAATGTAATCCTGATTGATAACATTTTGGAGTTAATTACTTTTATTAATATTGACTTCCACCATTTTTCCTCTTGAATTTACAAAATAAGCTCTATAGCGAAAATTGTATAAAAATACGAAGATCATAATGCTCAAAAGATCATGTCAGTCAATCATTCTTTTATATACGCGTAGCTTTAAAATACGGTGACTGTATGAACAACATATATAACGGACACGTAGATCTTTGTACTGATCTTTGTAATATATCAAGCAGAATCTAATATTAAAACATGCAGTCGCTCTCTGGTTGAGACAAAAGAGGGTCTGCGTCGGAGGCTAGAATATGACCGTTTCACAAAGCACAAATAAATGATGCGGATATTGGAAAGCCATACAAATTAGGTACACATGGTAATTAGAAAAGGACTGCAGCAGGAGCTATAAGGCCATCCCCATAAAATGTTTTGTTTTCCCACCGTCCTCTCTCTCGTGAAAGTGGGTTGGTCGGTCGGTAAAAAAAAAGAAAAAAAGAAAACAAAAAGCCGAGAAACGAAATATTGACTAATTATACATAAATAATTCCAAGCGAGCCTTGATTTTATTTTCCCCGTGACCACCATTTTGAAACGAGCCGATATCACTCTGAAAGGTGTTCGAAAACGTCATTACTGGGCCGATTTAGATGTCGGGATGATTTTAAGATATAAACAAAGCATAACACCCGAGAAAAGGTCGCAGGCAATGAATTATGAAAACAAAAAATTGGGTTTGTCGGGCGATGGGAAACAAAACATTTCATAGGGATGGCCTAAAGTAAAATAGTTGAGAAATATAACATCCAGAGAGGGTTTTGTTGACGTTAATGACCCGCATCATTACGATGCAATATTTATACAACCTCTCTTAAGAATAAAATAAGAGAAACAGAGAAAATATAAAAGTGTGTAACGTCAGAAAGTAAAACAACAAACCAGTAGGTTATAAGACAACAAAAGTACCAGAAATAAATAAAAAAAAGCATTTAGGAGGATGGAAGGGTGAAATTATTCAATTATAACCAGCTAGATGAAGAACAACCAACTGGTTGCTGTGGAGTGAAATTAAATATAAAATATACTTAGCTTGGAAATATACGAGCCCACTGCACTAGCAAATCATTATGGAAATAAAGAATAACTGAACAAAGAGATAACTGACAAGTCTTACTGATAAAAATAATTTGGACATGTTGAAAAATTGACAGTGAAGAGCCGCATAGTCTTGAATTAAACAAATATTTTAAACAATTATTTTAGCATAATTCAGTGTCTAATTGCTTCCATTTTATTTCTTGCTATATCACGGATAACGAACGTAAAGACAATGCTGCTTTATGATTGTTTATTAGGACAGTGATTTACGTAACACTCCGGGGGTAACTGAATTTAATTGAACATACAATAAATTTGAAGATATTTGGAGTATTTTTGACCAATACAAGGCCTAATGGTACTAATTTTGATCACGCTGTCATGCATAAAAAAGAAGATCTAGATACTTTGCAATAAGTTCATGTGCGGCCGGCATGAATGGTCTTACGAATACACTTAATAAAGCAAGCTAAGTAACCGTGGCTTCTAGCAGGGGCACCCAACGGATCGTTTCGGTGGAATATCTGTCCGGAAGGCCCATAATCGCCTCAGATATTGGGTTAGGGAAATGTCATTGCGAACTTTCTTAATATGGGACAATTAATGCATTTTGTTTTCGGAGAGATAAAAATTTCGTTTTGGGTACAAAAACAGTTCAGCTAGAATTTTCGGAAAGGCAAAAGCAGCTCATAAATTCGGATAATAAGAGTTCAATCCCTAAAATGTTGCTGATATGAGGTTGAAAGTTCAGCTAACGTTTCCGAACAGATACATTTTTCTTAGCGTTAAAAATAAGCCATTAAACTGCATAGAAAACACAATTATAACGTAAAAACGACGTTCCGACACCAACAGGAAAATTTTGTCGTTGGGTGTCCCTGTTCTAGTAACAACACATTACATTTCCATTTCCGTAACGGACAACACGGGCAACAGCTAGTCGTCTTATTGGCATACTGTCCGCTGAACTCTTTTACGATGGTATAACTGAATCGCTGACGATCTTGGTAGGTAATGACAACCTTTTTAGTGTGGGGCTGGTGGGTGGTCTAGTCATACAAAATAACAGAAATCAAAGAAGACCGTATTGCAACCATGCAATACAAGGCTAATAGTTAGCATTGAAGTCCTTGTGTAGCAGTAGGACATCTCTATTTATGTCTTTTCCTCAGTGACAGTGTTGTGTCAGTGCTGTATCAGTTAAATATGCACAAGAAAACGATGACGCACTTCGTAGAAGGACTAATGGTGATTCGTTTTAAAAATTAAAATAAACATCAGCTGGCAAAAAAATATTTCTGTTAGAAAAGTTCAGCTCTATGGAATCTTATTCAATCCTGTCCAGCTGAGTCCTACGTACTTCTCTTTGGCTTCCAAGTATCATTATTCAGAGGCGGATCCAGGCTTTTTTGATAAGGGGGAGGGGCGGGGGGGGGGGGGGGGGGGGGGGGGAAAGGGAGTCCCAGGGTTTTCCCGAAAATGTTAAGTAGATTGAAGGAAAATTTTCGGAAGTAGACGGCTGTAGTAAAGGAGCCTCCCACAGAAAAAATTGAGATTTTAGGCTCTGAAAAGTGCATTTTGGTGGATTCTGGAGATGGTTTTGCTATGGATAATGGAGAAAGCAAAAAAACCCTAAAGTCTGATAGGGGGTCCGGACCCCCCCGACCCTTCCCCTATATCCACCACTGTTATTCGTTATTCAGAGCCGGGTTTAATTGTAAGGAAACGATGTTCTAATTTTGTCTTTTTCAATCATGTCCGTCTAGGGCCATCCGTACTTATTTTTGGCCTCCTAGCTAGTATTTATTATGTAAAAACTATGTTGTTTCAGTGTTAGTTGGGTTTTATTCTATTTTGTCCATGGCAACTTTTATAATACGCAGGCAGCTTGCACCGAGATTTTGATCCCCTATTGAAAACTTTTAGCAGAGCCAAAAATATAGGCGAGATATTATGTAAAAAGTGTACTCGAGCTTGCTGTAGTTGGGAATAACCCAATATACTATTTTATATTGATGTTGTTATCGCCTATTTCACCGCTAAACACTCTAGAATGCTAAGTTGACATTTGAAGTTGTATAGCTACGTGCTTCAGTAACTAATAGTGCTCAGAGGCAAGATCTTGGTTAAGGAGTGTGGGCCAGGGGCGAGGATTTGACCAAAAAGTAAAAATTCCGGTCAAGTTCCCGGGGGTGGGTAAGCATATGTTGAGAAGACCCATCTTAGGGGCAGAATTCTAAAACAGACTAACAAGTACTTTCTTACTTTGACGTTTAAAATGGCAGATAAAACGTTGTGGCTTGCAAAGGTAGAAGGAAGACACTTGGTAACTGCGTCTAAAAATTGGACCCAGGCGCTTCTCGGTCAAAGTCAAATTTCCCAACCCCGTGACGCGACTCGCAATCAAATGCCCGAGAGATAAGGATCGTTCTTGTTGTCAAATCCCGACCTTTTGCCCGCACTCCCCCCTCCCCCCCCCCCCCCCCCCCCCCCCCCCCCCCCCCCCCCCCCCGCGGGATTTGCATTGATAGGTGCATAATACAGTAACTGTAGACTATTTTTAAATACCAGCTCTGGCACAGGGTCTTGAACGATAATTTCGTTTAAATTAGGTGAGAATTTTTGACTGCCGGGTACCTAGCTTATGAGTTTTTTTTTTTCTAAAAAAAATACTGTTCACAGGCCATCGCATGAAGCGATGTTATCATGCTGCCTTGTATGTCACACCAATGAGATTGGGGCTACTATGAACAACCAATGAAATAGCTGATTCTAATATCTTGGTACCTTTTAGGGTATTATCCAGAAAAAAAGAAAGAAAATGAATTGGTACTTCTTTAATCGGGGTGAAAATGAAGTGGAGCCACACCACAAAACTGCAAGATTCTGGTACCCCTTTTAGGGGTTCCTTTCAAAATCTCCAACGATCACCCCCGTCTATATAAATGCGGATCGGAGGCCGTTAAATAATGCACTCTCAGACCAGGTTCTGTTTGTCTTCAATCTAGACACTGCTGGCAATATGATTTTGATATACACGTAAATGCAAATTAGCCTTGCCGTCTGTCAGGGGGACGGCAACTTTTCGTAAAATCACCTCGTCTTTAGTAATAGTGAATTATCTGCACGCCAAAATCAAATTTGAGAGTTTGCTTTTAACAGAACGTTTTATACAATAATTATTTTATTAGCTTGACTGATTGGTCACCCTTGCATATTCCTACTTGGGTTACCATGCATTCGCTCTACATCTTTTTTGTTTTGTTTATTCGTTTGTTTGCTTTAACAAGGACGTCAATGCAGTAGTACATCGTATTTTACGAGTAACTTTTTCCATTTTTGAGCAACTTTTAAGCATTTTTTGAGCAAATTTTCAGCATTTTCGTGGCCCGGGAATAATTTATGCTGCGTGTCATGTTGCCGCGTGTTCCCGCGTTTTCCATTTTCTCGCGTATTTTTACGTGACGTGTCCGTGACGTACATGTAAGGGAAGACTGGGACCGAAATATTTCAAAATGGCGACGGAAGTTTGAAGCTTGGGTGGAATTATAAACTATTTTGATGCTAAACCGTCGACGAAGAACCGCTCTTTGGTATAAGTTGCCTTTTGAAGCATATTTACCTCATTTGGTGTTATTTGAACACAAGGATAATGGCTACAGCGGTCGTAACACGATGAAATTGAGACCACGGTTTTGCAGGTTTTTGGAAACAGCCTGTCTCGCCGACAAATGCGAGATATGGATCACGCGACGAGAGGAAAGCTTTAAGCTCAAAAATCAACATTGAATTGTTCAATTTCTTTTTTATTGGCTAAATAAGCATATAACTTGGTTAAATTAGACTTTATAAAAGGTGTTTACGATCTTATAATTTATTCAGGGGGAAATTCAAATATTTTACGGCCGCGCTCGACCGCACGTGCGCCGTTGTTTGTTGTTTACTTAAAGTTTTGAACAAAAAATATCGGCTACTGAGCGATGTTTTGAGTGTTTAGCTTTACAAAAGGAAATTTAGACCCATAAAAGATCCTTTTAGACAACAGGAAAGGTGTTAAAATGTTCTAAAAAGGTGCTAAAAGTGACTTCACTCACCTTCTAATTAAATTTGCATTTTACTTTTGCATGTGGCAGCTAAAACTGCTGGCAGAATGCAAATTCAAATCTTTTGTAACTTCAACCTGACTAGTTCCAACATTTTCTCCTTTGTCCTCAATAATATTATAAAATTTCAGTAATAAGGTACGGGTCGCACTACAGCCAATTTTGACCAATTTTGTTTATTCAAGTATCAAATCTGTCAACACGTAACGTAAAATCTTAAAATACAGTGCAACCCCAGTTTCAAATTTTTGCCAATTTTTTTGCGAATTGCCCAAATTTTCGCCAATCTTCAAAGAAGCCGAAGTGTTGCCTTGGAGCCGCACAGAATTTTTGAAAATCACACAATTTTGTTATTTTAGCTCGTTTTAGCCATTAAACTGTCATTCACGCAAGATGCTATGTCTTGATAATTAAGATTCGCTAGTTTAGCACGTGCAATAACGGGATAAAATAATTTTTTACCCGGTTCATCTGACTCTTTTAATAATTATTTTGACGAAAACGAAGAACAGGATCATCGATATTACGCCGCGAATGTCTATGACTACACTTGGTCTGATTGAAACCAAATTTACTGGCGGCAAAGGGTGTTAAATTTACATGTACAATTTAATTTTTTTCAGACCATGGATAGATGTGGCTGAACAAGGATTTTAAGCAAACCAAGAAAAAACGAGACTGAATGGTGATGGAGACCTATTTCCAAAACACTAGGATAACGAATACAGGTAAATACACTGTAGCCTGAATACTAAGATATTCCAATTTTGGCTTTTTGAGGGGCCAGCAGCATAGTGGGCCTGACAAAATCTCCCCTCGGCATCAGTTTCTTTGCCTGAAAAAACAAATAAAAAAACAAACAATCTCAAAGTAGATTACATTTCCTTAACTATGACCAAATCCTACAGATTGATGTTTTGATGTAGGTTTTGATAAATACATGTAGATACACTGCATGTATCATAAATGCAGGGCTGCAAATAACAGTCATTCATTGGACAATGGCCGACCAAAATTTGCCAATGTCCGATGAAATCCCAACAGTGATCGGACACAATGTCCAGACAATTTTTTTTGCCTGCCAACGCTAGTTAATGTTACTGAGTTGACAACGCGTTAGATTAGCAGGTTCGCTTTTCAAGCGGCACCGCATGTAATATGATGTCCGACCTCATATTTGTTTTGTCCGACCAAAATGGTGACTTTGTCAGACATATGTCCTTTCAAAATATATTTGCAGCCCTGTAAATAGGTATGTGAAAAACTAGATGTTAACAAGTTTGTTTTCCCAAATAAATGAAGCAATTCTGAGAAAAAGTAAAAAATCCACAAAATACATTGTATTCATGTATGCCTCTCTTTAACCATACCCTTCAATATTGTTTTTTATTATATGGCAAACTGGTCCACGATGAAAAGGAACATTCTGATTGGTTCCCTGAGCGGTCCGAATTTTGCAATACGGACCGCAAAGATGGAACCGCTCACGAACTTATTTCGCCAAATTCCTTTTATGAAACATTGAACAAAAGAAAACTGTTTTCTATTAAGTAGAACATTTTTTCCTCATGTCTGGCGGACAATTTTGGTTAAACTTTTCGCAAAGTGGCCTGAAAAATGCAAGAATATGCTTAGCTTTGGCGCGCGCGCGTTAGCCGAGAAATGGTTGCACTAATTTCTCAGCAAATTTTTTAAAAAGCCATTATAATAAAAACTTTATTGAACTAGCTTGTTCGGTCCGTATTGGGAAATATTGGTCTCGTTCTTTTTTTGCAAGTTTATGGACCTCGCCTTCGGCTCGGTCCATAAACTTGCAAAAAAAGAACTCGACCAATATTTTCCCAATACGGACCTCACGCTAGTTCAATAACATCTATATTTTGACTGCCTATTTCTAACAATAATAACAATAATTTATTGTTGCTACTGACAAAAGAAACCCAGAAATTGACCAATATTATTATTGGTCAGTTTCTTGACTGTCTTATGTCAGTTGTTTAGATTTTCACCATACATGTATACTGTACCTGTGGTATTTAGTACAATGGACATTTAGTACAATGGTCATGTATTTATATGCCCTCCTCCCGACCTGTTGTTGTACAGTTACCGTAAATCATCTTGCCCAGGGCGCTTATTTCAAATTGAGAATAAGACAGGGGGCGCTTATTCGAGGGAGGGATGGCACTAACTTACTTTTTCCCAAATCATGGCCAGATACATGTGTATGGTCACTTTTTGTAATAATAATAATACAATCATCTTTTTATTCTGAATTACCAATGATTGTAAAAAATGGCTGGCAAGTGATTAAGCATGACCAACACTAATACTTAACCTTTGTTGTCTCAGTACTCTGCCAGAAAAAAATACAGAGGGGGAGGGGAGGGGGATGCGCTTATTCAAGGGGGGCACTTATTTCAAATTTTCACTGTAGGAGGGGGCTCTTATGCAAGGATAAAATTTACAGTATGCATTCATGAATGACCCCTGAGTGTTTTGGTTTAGACTCCTTTTTTGGCCCTCCCTCCTCCCATCAGCGATGGGGACTTCTATAGTACCATGCAAAAGTAAATTTGAGAGCAAATTTTGACAAAATTCTTTCTTTGTTTCCGTAAATTTTGGACGAACTTTCGAGCGAACCATAGTGCCCTTTCAAGCTAAAATTCGATGAAAATTTGCAGGGTACATGTAGATTGAAAATTTGAGCTATTCTCACTAGGGAAATATGCACAAAAAGCCTAAATGAACAATCATACATTACTTTACATTCCCAGCGTGTCCCGGGAGAATGCGCGGTATAACCATAGACCTCCTCCCTGTATATAAAGCAGCCCGCTTCGTAATTCAGCCTAGCTCAGTAAAGTTTAGGTCTGGACCCTTGCAAGACAATATTACGCCCCACCCTCCTCCCCGTAGCGATGGAACATATTCTCTCCAGGTTTACCCGCTCGCAAAGCCTTGGCCGATTCTCCCATCTTACTCATCTAGGTCCATTTGGCTTTGTGTGCGGGTTTACCTGCTGCGAATATATTACAAGTGAAATTTCATGAAATTTCATGGTAATTCACTAAATTGTAATAAACATGCTGCACTTCTTCGCATGCTGGAAATTATTTTCGCCTGATATCAAGTACTATCTCTGCATGTGCCATATGAGGTGGCAGCATATTAATGAAAATTTTCCTACTATTTTGAATTTTTCAGTGGACAAGTCTGGATGGACAGTGGACATGGATAGTGGCCAAGCCTAGATGGACATCCAAACCATTCAGACCATGATTAACCAGGTAAATACACTGTTACCATCTCTCCAGACATTCCTGATCAAATTTCTGAAGAGTGTAACACCTCGCCACCTAGAGCGGTTTTCAATTGAGTGTCAAAAGTAATCCACAATTGCTTTGGTTTTGCTTTACTATGCTCTATGATTGGCTTAAAAAACTTGTGCCAGCTATGCAGGGCCCCTATGAATACCGGCCTAGTTGCTAAATGGGCAACCCTGGATAAATAAAGTTTCCATCCATCCAATGCAACCTACAAGTACTCAACTAATCGGGTGCAAAACTAAAATTGGTCACCTGTTTTTCTGTGCTTGGCGCTTGTTACGTGTCTTTGCTTCAAGTTCTTATTGGTTCATTTTGTTGCTTACATTTGTTGTGATTGGTTTTATTTTGGTTTTACGGAACTGAAATTTTTGTTAAAAAATGTTTTCCAAAAAATTGGGTAACTCATGGTACATGTATTCCTCTTTATTTTAAATTCCAAAATGCCATGTTTCATTTAAAAGTTTTGCAATTCAACACATTTTAAGTGCATCTGTCAGAGTGCTGACCTGAGAGCCATGAAAATGAAAAATCACTGATATCAAAGAATCGTAGAAATTTTCACTGAATTTCGACCACTGCAGCATCACAGAAATTTTCAATAATGTTTATTTGATACAATGTCTAGATGATAGCTTTATTTGTCATTAAATTTGAACGATGTGTCTTAGATGTAGAATGATGTGGTTTGAACTAGAAAGCAAAATCGACAATATCTTAATATGTAAACAAATGCTGAACGAAACTTTAGTACGATCTAACAGAAATGTACAGTACAGTACATATAAATGAAAATTTACTCTAATCAAATGTAAATCTATGAGAAATGTAACAAAACAAAATGTATTGAATAAATTCTTACTTTGATCTGGCGCCTAAGAGGGTAGCAAAATCCTAATTGATAGCTCAGATGGCATTCTGTGTCATGACGATACTTACGCAAAGCTCCGGGAATTAGCAGCCTTTACGGCTCGCTACTTTTGGGGGGTCGTTACTTTTGGGGAACCCCAAAATAAAAGACATGGGTGAATCAGCCGATGTAGAGGTAATTGAATTATTCTCTGATTCAGACTCAGAGGAGGAAAGCTAGTCAGATAACGTAAACTGTTTCTACTCCATGACGCATATCTCAGTGCGATAAAGTGCAATCTTAATTTTGAAGAAACGTTCCTGTTAATAACTTCATGATCAAGTTCTGACACTGCACAAATATATGACTTATACATTTGTCTATTGATTGGAAAATATACACGTATACGGTATCACTATCTTTAAAAAAAATTATTGTTAAAAATGACTGTCGGCTTTCTATACAATGTCAACAAATTCGTTCTGACTGGGGGTTCAAATAATCGTTGCTGTTTGTCCAAGTTATGTTCGCTCTTCAGTGTTGATTTCAACAAGGGTCTTGAGGAATTTTTGGTTTTATATTGTCTGAAAAATGTAGGAAGTGTTCTGTTTGAAGAGAAATCGGTCGATGAATCAAACAACACTAATTAAGAAACCCCACCTTGCGAAGAGGGAAAAATAATAAAAAAATAAAATAAATGGATATCCACAGAAAACATATTTGCCGAGCCCCAAAGAAATGGAAAAAACAATGTTGCAGATTTTGACCGAGGTTATCAAAGTTGATCTGTCGCTTCAATTTGAAGAAGGAACTATCCCTTTCGTTGAGAGTTTGCTCGCCGTTCACAAATTTTAAAATAGATACATGTATTAAATAAGAGCAATCAAAGAAGCCGCAACTTGAGAGGAGGATGGTTTGAGATTGAAACAAAGGAGTAAATATCCCCGGTAAATATCCGACATCTCCACATTGTTCACAGCATAAAAGTGCGCGTGTGTATCAACAGAGCTATTGTAGCACCATCATTATTATTTCCCGCACAGCAGCCATTAAAGGAAGTTAAAGCTCGTCGTTCTTTGACATTAGGCTCCGAGGACAAGGAAGATCTTCCCAGAACAGAACACGTTCACAACGGAACAGACCCGCTTTAGACCCGCCGAAACTTCAGTTCAAATTTCACAAAGAACTCGTTTTACTGTGAAATTGACATGGCGTTGATTAATTTCTCGTTGCTGGAGGAACAGGAAATTGGAATGGATTCATTGTATTGAATGCCGACAGTCGTATTTTTCAGCGTCAGTCTGCCTAGTTCCACTCTCCATTTTCACACTCACTCCAGACCTTTCGTTCAAAGACCGCGCGCATTTTGTTTGACAGACCAATGCAAAAAATACGACTGTTTTGCAGTCTATTGTGCTTGGACTAAGTATAGTATGTGATTACTGAAGTATCGAGAAGTATATATGGGAGTGGGATTTTTTAAACGTATAGACTTGATAAGCCGGCATATGCACCGAACTGTGAAATCACTCCCTTTACGCTTATTTCTCGTCATGCCATAAGACACATAAGACTTGGACGTTCTCCTTCCATCCACTTTGATTTGTTGCTAGAGCTCTAACAGTCACCCATGACTCACACCCAGCTGTTTGTCTTTCGTCCTCAACCATTCATCTCCATGTTGTTTTTGGTCGTCCTGGCCTTCTCTTCCCCTCTGGTCCCCACCCCAATGTAGTAATGCATTGGAGTGGGGACCAGAGGACAAATAATTGTCATAATGCCCTTTTTTCACCACGCCCTTCATATATGATATTACACATAATTTTCTTTTTGCGGAAGCTGATGAGCGACTGATAACCGACTTTTTTGCACGGGAACCAACGAGCGATCGGTGATCGAGTGTTTGGACTAGTCGTGTCACGCCGCGTTGCAATGTATTAAAGTTTGTGGCATCAAAGTCAGAATGGCAAAATTCGCTCGCGGTGGATTTTACGAGCCTGGCAAGCCTTTACCTTGTAATGTAAGAGATGAAATCATTGATCTCTTCAATGCTGGTTTGGGGGTCTCGGAGATTTCACGCAACACAAAGGTGACTTATAGGGAGTAACCCCACTCCTTTAGTCGAGGGAGCATCTTCCAGCGATTGCAAGCTTGTGCCATTTGAATTTCATCCTTTTCGACATTGTGCTCAACTTGTTTGCACGTCTTTTCAAAGGCATCATGGCCATCTTTCACCGCCGATGGAGGGATGAACAAGTTGGACTTCTTGCTGCTCGAACTTTGTGTTGAAATTTCCCTGACATAATTTTCCTCCACGCTGTGCACCTGAATTGAAAAATTAAACGTTGTACACTGTACCACCTTCTTCTTCTTCTACACACTTTTCAAGAGATAATTTTTTTTCTTGGATGCAGCTTACAGGAATTCCCATTCTAACGAATTTAAAATTGCACGGAAGCAGTTCTCCCACTTCGCGAACAATATCTGATCTGATCTCTTGAAGTGTTTGAGGTAAAGTTTCTCTCTCTCCATGAAAGCAAGTGCATTGCACTCATTTACTTGCTTGATCTTTATAATAAGTAGTTTTGTTTAAGCGCTGTTGGTTTTTTAGTAGAAACGGCGCTATATAAATAAAGATTATTATTATTATTATTATTATTATGAGAACTTCTTCTGCCATCCTTACAATGTACATTGAAGAATCAATACGATTAATAGAAAATGGATTGTTATCTTCAGATCTTTCCAAGAATATACGAATTATTCAAATTGATTAAAGGAATGTGCACGTGAAAATTGCAACCTTTGTTCTCTGAGAGTTCATGCGTGATGCGCGTTGACTGTAATTGCTCGCTTGGCTCAGTGATGCAGCCTCAACCAATGCAGGCTTCTCTGTACTCTGACTTGTAGCTGTTTTTTTTTAAATATAATTAAATTTCACACTTTATTCATAAAATGAATATAAAGTAACATAGTTACATTTCGCTTTAAATAAACTACTTACAGTAAAAGTAAATAATCTATAATATAATAATCTTAAACAAAACGCAAATAAAGAAAAAACTTCAAGACGTGTTACACCGCAATCACCGGAATTTTCACTAAATTATTGGGGCATCGCGGAAATTTTCACTTATCTCAACCACTCCGTTGTCATGGAAATTTTCACTGAATTTCAACCATCTTAGCGTCACAGAAATTTTCATGAAATCTGGACCAAAATGCTTGGGGGGTATGTAGCCCTGTGTTGGACTAGCATCCCACTCAGGTGGAGCAAACTGGGATAAGCTCTGTTAGTGTGGCCATCGGTTTTTCATGACAGATGCACTTAAACTAATGCTATCTTTTCAAACAAAAATTATGAAAAATTCCTAATTATTATCCATAAGTAGCGAAAGCTAGTTATGGTGAATTACTTCAATCTACATGAAAATTTCAAGTCATTTATGGATGTTGACTGATAATGAAAAATAAACCCAGTCATAGTGATGATCTGTCTTCACAGCTGTTTGTATTGGGTACACATAACTAACAGTTCAAATGTTTGTTACATCACAGGATATTGAACTTGATAGAGAGCATCACAAGACAGAATGGGCCTTGCAATAGAGCTGGAGAGACCAGAGGAAGGACAGTAGGACAGACAGGACCATTGACAGGGCAAGATGATTTATTATAGTTAAGTAGTAGTTACAACTTTCTATTTTTCTGGCCCAGCCCGGGAGGCCTTTGAACGTGGGGTACAGCTGGCCTGGGGTTTTTCCTCCTAGGGGCAAGTTGGACGTACGGGAGGTTTTTCACCCAGCTGTTGTTCCACACAACCCCCGTTCAAGTTAGTTCTTTGCTTAGGTTTTTTTTGTTACTTCCCCATTAATGTTATGCTGTGATCTGGTTAATTTTTCTGCACTCTTATAAGAGAATAAGAGCGCAGAAAAGTCAATCTGATTGTAGGTTACATTAATGTTGACAATGAGAATCAAGTCTCAGATTATTATTTTTTCATTAATGTAGGTGTGTGTGCCACCATTGTTTCAAACAAGTGTGTTTTTTCTGAATTTTTTATTTTCCTGCATTGCTAAATTATGTGATTAATTAGGTCATTGGTTAGAGTCAGAGATCTTAGTTGCTGCATGTAGTTCTCACTGCAGTATTCATTTAATTTAAATAAATTAGTAATAAAATGTATTATAAATTGTTTGTCTCATTATGTAGTCACTTAGGATGTAGATCACAACATTTTGACTGCTTACTGCTAGTCTTTTTTATTTGGCGATGAAGACTAGCAGTAAGCAGTTGAACTGTCACAATCTACATCTTTAGCGACTACATCATGAGACAAACAATAATACTTTTTATACATTTTTTTGTAACAAATTAATAATGCATATTGCTATGAGCATTACATGTAGCAGCATAGACGTCTGACTCCAATCAGTGATCCAGTTAATTGCCATAGTTAGATTCAGATTGAATCATTCCATTTGGCTGATTTTGAATCCACTCATATTTTTTTTAGCACTTGATTGTTCAATTTGAGTAAGCTGGGTTTGAGGGTCCCCAACACAAGTGTCCTTTGAGCAGTGGTTCTCTTTTTCCATTACATGGATGCATGCTGTACTGTTGACACTGAACAAAGTCTTTGATTAATTTTGATTTATAATAATTAACTTAAAAGTTCTCCAAAATTTGTTTACAAAAAATATGTCAAAGTTAATCAAAAATTGTGTTGATTGACAATAGTATGGTGCGCATCAATGTAAACTGAAGTGTCAGCATAAATATTCTGGTATAAGAAAGGTACATGGAGACAAGTAATTTGCATTTATTTCCATTTTAAAATGTTTGGTAGCTTGATGGTGGTTGTTTTTATAAACAAGATAGTCGGTCAATTATTGCTCATTTCATTCTAACAGTTTGGATAAGAATTATTTCATCCACAAAATGTGGCCTGAGCAAACAGATTTCATTTTACGCTCCACTTCTAGTTTGCTTACTTTGTATATTAAGTAGATCAGCAAGCTCATTAGCACAAACATATTTCAAACTTTTCCAACTTACCCGATGGTTACTAAGGACGTTTTATTTATCAGGCTTTTTTCAGTGCCCATTGGACTTATTTTATTTTCATTTTCTGGATTATTTTATATTTTTTCCTTTTTGTTCATTTTAGCATAAATTTAAGGTATCATTATTAATATATTATTAAGTAGAATTAATTATCAACAGTCTGCATTTTAAACTTACTGCTACATGTAGGTTTCTTTTTTTTCATTTTCAGCTAGAAACAAAATCTTGCAACTCTTGCATATTATATTTATTATTAAGTACATGATGAAACCTTTTTGCAATTTTATTGACATGATCAAGGCACTTAGGACTAATAAGTCAAATAATGCAGACTGTTGATTACCAACATATTTGTTTTGCATTCATGGTTACTTCTTGGTGTTACAAAATTCACAATATTTTGCATTTCCTCATCGATTTGCTCCACAAATTCTAGGGATTTATTTAAGCCGGCATGTTTAAGCTGACATTTTACTGTTCAGTAACCTGAGCACAGCAGCCTACTCGCAGGCTAGATCGGTTAAGGTTGCAATCTTTTTTCTTTTGGGACTTGTATTACCAAGAAAAGCCATGTTTTCTTTCTATTAGTATATTTATGGTGCTAATGAGCTTGTATATCTATAGCCTGCGTAGCAAGCATTCCTGTACGAACGAAGAGCACGGGAAAAGCTCTTTGTTCATACAGGAATGCTTGCTACTCAGGCTAGTATATCTACTAATAAGTTTTAAGGGTATTATTTAATTCCAGGACTGCAGGTGGCACACACAAAAAAATCTAGTCAATCACGTCCCTGCTGGGTTTGTGGAAGCTCTGAAGCTCTGAGAAGGTGTGTTTCTGATGTCCTCTGAAATATTCCAACTGAGAAATCCTGGGAAGTTTTATCTGATCCTGAAATTCAAGCTGGGGGCAGTTGGACACTTGGAAGAGTTGGCCATTTGCTCTCAAGTGGGGAGGACAGCGTGGAGGAAGGTGAGAGTTTGCTCTTCATGTCTTTAGGTTTCGCTTAATTTGTCACAATACCACACCATCAATTTCGCACATTTCGGCGCGGCAAGGTGCTTCTTTGCAGTCGATGTATCCGGGAACATTTCATGACCATGGATGTAAAACAGGAGTGCTGAATTGTTGGGGCTCAAGGAAGGTGTATCTCTGGAGAAATCGAGGACAGAGGTGAGCACGAATTTCATCAGTCTGACTTGATTGGATTTTCACAAATTACATTACACAAATAATTTAGCTGTTGGTCACTGGGTGTCTCTCAGATTGGGTTGCACTGGTTACGGTTTTCTCTCTTTTAAGTTTTTCATTTAATTTAAAAATTAAAACTAAAAATTAATATAAGTCATAGGTCCAATAATTATTATAAACAAATCATCTTTTTTTCAAAAATAGCATTTTCTTACTAAGAATAATAAGAATAAAATAATTTATATTTTTTGATTTTCCTTTAAACCTTATTTTCTTAAGAAAGTTATTATAAATCATAGGTCCAAATCATTTTTTTAAATTAGTATTTTCTTACTAAGAATAAAATAATAATTGTTTTATTCTTAGTGAATTTTTCTTTAAGTCTCATTTTCCTAAATAATTTCGTACAATTGGGATTATTTTCATCATCAATTTTCATTTTCGTCCAATTTATACCTTCAATCATTCTTCAAAACACCACCAGTTGGCCACTCCAGCAATTTTTGGGAGACTGAGCACCAGCTTTCAGCACTAAAATTTCTGGGATTGTTGGTAACCAATGTTTGTTATGATTGATTGATGGTTGCCATTGGAAATTGTTGACTAATCATAGCTCACACTGTTATCTAAACAATCCAGAAATCCTAGTGTCGAAAGTTGGTGCTCAGTCTGCCTGATGTTTCTGGAGTGGCAAATAGGATCATACTCAAAGCAATTTATTACAAAACTATGTCAGATGTTTGAGTAATAATCCCTCATTAGTAGACTGATTAACTGTCAAATAAAACAGCGGCGTTTTATTCAACAGTTACCCAGTCTATTGATGAAGGGTTATCCTGAAACATCTGGCATTGATTATTTTAAGCACTTTCATTATAAACTCAGTTTTCGATTATCAAAAAATCTCACCACCAATTTTATTTAAAAAATATATATTATATATATTTTTAGTTTTGCTTTTCTTAAGCCTGGTTCACAGTTACGACGCAAGCATAAGCGCAAGCAACATACGCAGGCGCAGTAACGTGTTGATCATTAGTGCCTTTTGTTAGAACAAATGCTGCCAATGATCAACACGTTACTGCGTCTGCTTATGTTGCTTGCGCTTATGCTTGCGTCGTAAGTGTGAAACAGGCTTAAATTAATCGTCAAATACTTTATTTTGAAATTGATTAAAATAAACTTCTTTAATAGCCTTAAATAAATACGATTTAGCTCTAACAGCTTCCACAAATTCCTGGCTCATTTCCAAATTTTTAAAACTCTAAGCAAAAAATTTGGATTACTTACTTAGCTTATTTTCAAATAATTTCCGGACTCTTTCAGCTTCGTATGTTTGTTGCTCGGTTCAAATCACGGACGTTCTCTAGAGATTTGTTCTTTTGTTTCTCCTGAGAACTTCACGTGATCTGAAATGGGACAACAACAAAAACAGCTGAATGCGCTATTAACCGAAACCTCTCGCATTTTTTTTTTCAAACAGCTCTTAACCTTTTCCAACTTTTCCAGCAAAATTCTATTTTCTGTCTAGCTTTTAAAAAAATTATCGGTCGTCACAAACATTTCATAAAAACTAAACATTAAATAAATACGATTTAGCTTAGCAGCTCCTGCAAATTCCTGGCTCATTTCCAAATTTTTAAAACTCTAAGCAACAAATTCGGATTGTTTATTTAGCTTACTTTATTTTCAAACAATTTCCGGACTCATTCAGCTTCGTATGTTTGTTGCTCGGTTCAAATCACGGTCGTTCTCTGAAGATTTGTTGTTTTGTTTTCCTAAAAAAATATTTATTCACGCGCGCGCCAAACATTTCTCCTGAGAACATCACGTGATTTGAAATGGGACAACAAACAAACTGAGCTGAATGTGCTATTAAACTTCAACCATTTTGTACAACACTAAACCTTTTCCTATTTACTTTTTTGACGCAAATATCGGCTATTTTCTTTCATTTAAATTAAAGAGAAACTTAGAGAGAGTAACCTGACATCGGTAGCTTCACAAAATGAGAGATGTTTAGTGACTTGTGCTTTATTTGGTGAAGTTTGTGGGATGACGATCGGCTGGATCGGCAGGGAGGTCAGACTGGGGGATTCGTGTTCAAATCTTTCCTTTGATTTCAAAAGTGATGCACTGAAATTGAGTACCACAGTTTAGCTCTTCGGTTTTTCTTGTCCAGGTTGCGTACGTTTTGCGTGACATTGGCTTGTGAATTAGCATTCTTTGCATTAAATTTATTCGGTAGTGGCATTGTGACAAATTTAAGAACGAGACCCTGGAGGCATGGGGAGCAAACTCTCACTTTCCTTTACGCTGTCCTCTCCACTTGGGAGCAAACGGTCAACTCTCCCAAGTGTTCAACTGTCCCTGGCTTTGATCAAGGGATCGGGTAAAACAGACCAGGATTTTAAAGTTGGAATATTAAATGAGGACTGAAGAAACAACACCGACTTGGAGCAACAGAGTAGAAGCAACCCAATAGCAGGGACAAAAATTGGCTAGATTATTTTTTTTATTTTTTTTAATCATAAATAAAATGATTATCTTCCTAACCTGTGTTGTTTATTTTGCAATCCAACCACTTGAATGAACCAGATAAACTCCCCAATATAAGCTCTGCCGAAGTCTCAAGAAAACTTTGTGACACTACAAAGACTTAGTTTTAGTAAACAGTTCGTTTCTGTGACGAAGTAAGCCACAGATACGTGTTGTTAACATTGCAAAGCGCGTAAAATAAATTTAATTTGGTTCTGAAGCATGCAGACAGCCACAATGTTCAGTACAATTTGTTATCTTCACAGCCTTTCTTGGGCAAAGGGACAAGCGTGACATGATGTGACG
Organism: Desmophyllum pertusum; assembly: GCA_029204205.1. Classification (NCBI taxonomy): domain Eukaryota; kingdom Metazoa; phylum Cnidaria; class Anthozoa; order Scleractinia; family Caryophylliidae; genus Desmophyllum; species Desmophyllum pertusum. The sequence continues at coordinate 2,244 of MU827346.1, read as the reverse complement.
CCCGGTTGCGTGACAATCCTTCGAAAAGGCTGTGAAGATTATAAACTCTACTGAACATTGTGGCTGTCTGCATGCTTCGAAACCAAATTAAATTCATTTTACGTGTTCTGCAATGTTAACAACACGTATCGTGGCGCACTTCGTCACAGAAACGAACTGTTTACTAAAACTAAGTCTTAATAGCACCGCAAAGTTTTCTTGAGACTTCGCAATTACTGTAAACATAAACCTTTCAGTTCCAAGCTGGAAATATTAATTATCCTCACAATACTGAGATTGCCGTGAATGTTAGTTTTGAGAAATCATCCCGAGTTGATCATTTTCTTTATTCTCATCAGCGGTCTGCTTGACAATGTATTGATATTGTAAGGAGAAATAATATGTTCATCACTAGGGACTGAATGGCTCAGAGCACGTTTTCCAAAACCTCTCTATTGTGCTTCCTCTGTAAGACTGGTTTAGAAATGATCGCGTGTTATTTTATTCCGAACTGTGAAAAATTCATTCAAACATCTACAGAATTCTAAGCATTGCCGTCTTTATTTATATTCAAACTCGCATCTTTTGTAACATTTGCACTGAAGAAGGCAGACGTTTCTGCCGAAACATGTCTGTAAAATTAAAAGTCGTCGTGTTGTATTTAAAAATTATTGTCATTCAAGTTTGCAGCAAAATTGTAGTTGACACTTCTAAATCTATGAGAAAACAATCTTGGCCTAAAACGAGAAACAAAACTATGGTAATTTCTGCTTGCCATATTTGCACACATCGTATATATAATTTTTGCAGTTCAATAGATTAAAACAATATTTTGAACTTCTGTTTTGCAATAAATTATTGTGGAAATCGCTGTTTTTTTCGAGGGTTTGCAAAACAATTCTCAATCCGCTGAAAAATGAAGATAACTTTGCTTTACAGTTTTTTTCCTACCAAAAATCAGACAAAATATAATGAATTTAAATCTTTGTCAAAGCGCAAACAGAGATAGTTTCTTTCCAAAATAATTGTAACTGAGAGAATAAAATACTAGCCCTACTATAGCAGAGTTTTTAAATGTATTGCAATGTGCTTCTTGTCTTATGTGACATTAATTTTTGGTAACACAAAGCAATTCAGTCACGCAATGCAAAACCACATTTCACAACATTGAAAATGACACTTAACGACTTAGTATTTCTTTTCAAAAACGTGTTGCAAAAGGAAACTTTTTTGACAAAACGAAACAATTCTGCTGCAATTTTGAATGAGAGTATATTATAAAATTTACCACGAAAAAAAAAAAATGAAAATCAAATCCGAAAGTAGAGGATAAGCAAGAGAGGTTTGAAAAAAACATACCCATCACGTTTATAGTAATCAAGGATACAGTTCAACCAGCCTTAGGCGAGAACCCATTTTGCCAAACCAATGTAGTTGCCTACAATAGGTTTTGTCTATAGTAATTTGAATTTCCGAGCCTACTCCGCACTGGGAGGAAGGGAAGCATGTAGATAGTAATTTGGCTGCATTAGACAATTTTATTTAACATGTATTCATATAGGATTTGTCACTTTACACAAGGTGGTCACTCAGGGAGGTTCAACTGTATTAAATACCCCAGACATGCAATCTACCAAGACCAATCAATGTAGATTGTTACAATCTCTATTTTCTAACAAGATCATGAAAGGTGCACAAGACTGAAGAATCACAAGCAAAGCTAGTGTCCATAGGAGCCCTGAGAGAAAGTGCTCTTGGTCACTTGCCTCACTTGTGATTCCTTGGTTCCATGCCTCTTCCAATATCTTCTGCGAAAATGGAGAAGCTGTAAACAGTCTACACTACGAACACATGAATATATAGAGCCTCTATAAAAGCGAAGTTATTGGTCAGTTGCAGGGTGGACCCATGTCAATCAGTTGGTCTGTTTGTTAGTCAATCGGCCAGTCAATGAGTATGATAAGCTCTGTCAATCAATCAGCAGATGTCAGTCGAACAATAATGACAAGGCACATGGAGTTTGGCAATGTACATTTGTAATCTATCAATAAGTTTGTTAATTTCTCAGTCAGTCCATCATTCATTGGTCAGTGCCTCAAACAATCAATCAATCAATCAATCAATCAATCAATCAATCAATCAATCAATCAATCAATCAATCAATCAATCAATCAGTGTGGTAGTTATATTTGATAGTGTGTTAATTAGTCCATCAATCAGTTTATTAATCAATCAATCAATCAATCAGTCAGTCAGACAGTCAGT
>MU827345.1:532821-543823 GCA_029204205.1 Desmophyllum pertusum | reverse complement strand
CCCGTCTATGCCCTGAATTATTTTCAGGACTTCCTATCATTAAAACAAGTCCTCCAAGCTATGTCCTTATATAAGCAACAAAGCCAGCCCCCCTTACTAGTAGAAAAAAATGTTTAGACTTTCTCCAAGTTCTTCACTTCTCTTTTTCTTGTCTCTAGTGAGTTGGTCCCGGCGCAAAGCTCCCTTGCTCGTGCTTTGTGCTTGATTTTTCGCGGTTCGCGCGTTTTTTGTGGCCAAGTCTATTGGTCATCAACGTTTACAAAAACTGTTTGCTTGCATGAACAACATCAGAAAAATTAACAGGTTAAAGAAGTGGCAGAAAGAAACGTTTTGTCCACATTATAGTTTGGTAGGCGTTTTTCATAACCGAGTTATAGCCTAAATAATTTTCAGAAAATTACAGTAGTTAGTATGTGTCCTTCAGAGGGACACAAATATGGCCGCCATAAAATTGCAGCAAGAAGTATAGTAGATTCACTTCAAATCTGTTTAGACATTACGTCTAAATTATTATCACGTCTGAAAATTTAAAAAATGATATAAAAATATCGTTTTTTGTGACAGTTCAGAAACACGTTCATCCGGGACATCACAAATTTCAAATAGTTTTATTTCCAAAAGGAATCAACTGGGATCGCATACCGAAACTTTGCATAGAGATTAATTGATTTCTATGTCTAGAATATATAAAAATAATACCTTTGTAGGATTAACAGTTTAGATTTTAGAATTTTGTGTGATGACGTCAGATGAAAACAAAGAATAGTATTGTCAACTATTCTTTGGTTATGGCATCTGAACGTCATCAAAATTCTAAAATCTAAACTGTTCATTCTACAAAGCTATTCTTTTCACATATTCTACATATACAAAACAGTAATCTCTGATGCAACGTTTGGTATCGATTCAGTGCTTCGTTTTGAAAATAAAGCATTTTGAAATTTGCGATGTCCCCGGATGAAACGTGTTTTTTTGAACTGCCCCACAACAACGGCTATTTTTTATGTTATTTTTAAATTTTTATACGCGAGAATAATTTATAAATGATATCTAAAGAATTTTGAAGTGAGAAAGCTAATGATATTGAAGGTAGAATCTACATCTACTTCTTGTACAGTTTTATGGTCCGCCATGATTGGTGTCCCGAAGAAGGGCACAAACATGGCGGCTGCAAACTCATTAATAATTCGCTCTGTCCGACGTTTAGATAATAGGGAACAAATACTAGAATTTATTGTGTAAACAGACATGGGTTCCTTTAACTAAAATGAAAAAGCAAGACATACCACTGCCTATAACTTAACATAATATTATTTACAATAATACTAAAATAAATACAAATGGGTACAATCGATACAGCAATTTTCCCTTTCGACTAAAGATAAACAATTGATGTCAATTATTATTTTTCTTCCGTTGTGACTAAACACTTGACAAAAACAAAATCATTTCTTATTACAAAACTCCCATACGGTTTTCAACAAATTACACATAACTTCCCACGCAAGGAATACCTAATATTTCCTAAACGTTATACAGTGGAAGCCCCGCTTTAACGGACACGCCTCTTAATACGGACACGCCGTTTAATACGGACGTACCTGCTTATTACGGACAGTTTTGTTTGTCGCCGAAACGAAAGCTCATATATTTGCCTCTTTTACATTAACCCGCTTAATACGGACTTACCGGTTAAATTGACGTGACAACGGACACTTTTTTTCTGTGACTCTCGAGTGACACGCTACTCCTATACAAAGTTAACCTCGACGTTAACGGCCACTGGTTATCTGTGCATTGTATGTGTTCATTTGTAACGATTATGTGCTAATTGTACCCTGTTAGAAGGGGGGGGGGGGGGGGGGTTGGGGGGGGGGGGGGGAGGGTGGGGGTGCGAGGAGAGAATCCTATTTTAATACCATTTAGGATGATTTCTGGAGTAATTGTAGTCGAAACATGTAACAATCAACTTTCTGTACCATTTATGTAAGTGTCACAAGGACTTTTGACGAGAATTGTACTTTTTGCTCTCACAGTGGCAGCATTTAAAACGAAAAAAATTATTTACAGGCTGCTGTATTTATTTAAGCACAATCACGTTACAGAAACTTATGGTGTAGAAATGTCGTAGTGTAAAAATATATAAAGTGTCTCACTGCACCAGGATATACCCCATCGCTTTGATATATCTGTTGCCATTATCAGCCCCGAAGTGAGCCACATTTCCACAAGAGTTGCTATCATCACCCCTACCTCCTGTACCAAACCCAATCCTGGAGTCACAGCTGTAGCAATCGTTGCCGTTGTTCCCAAGAATGCCAATCCTTGCTTTAGGCCAATGTGGGTCAATGCCCGCATCAGTTACAACATTAAATCCTTCTCTGTTGCAATCGTGCTGTAACGAACCCTGTGAACCAATCAGCGACTTCCACGTGTCACGCCCCAGTGATGTGGCGCGGAATTCTCCGTCAGCGATCAGTGAGTACAGAGAGTTGGCCTGCTTGTTGATGACAATGTATTTGATTTGCTGGTCGATTCTCCATACCGAGACAGATCTTGGTGAAAGGCGTGTTCCAGTAGGTCGGTAACTTGGTCTCTTGTGTATCAAAGCCAGTTTTCCCTCCTACAAGGTTGAAGGTTTCTTTGTTGCTCCAGAAATTAGAATTGTAGTGAAACGTTCTCTGGGTATCAACAAATATATACCTTATTAGACATTTTAAGGCGTATTATATATCGCTGCATATTTGTACGAGTCTTGTATATATCCAAGAGAATATGAAGGGTAAGAGAGGTAATGTCCCATACATGGGTCATTTCTATGATAATCCATCTAATGCTATTTTTAGATCAGCTACGCGTTAGTCAATAGCCAATCAAATTACCCTATTTATGACACGTGATATCTTCTCTTTTTTTCTGCGTGGATAGCCGCGCGATCGCGCGTGGAGTACACGTTTCTTTCGCGAAAACAAAATGGCGGAAGATGCGGAGATCCGTTTTGTTCGATGAATCTCAGTATGGTAAAGTTGTTTCAGCCACAAAAGCAATGGTAAAACGTTCTCAAAATAATTCTCCGACATGGCTGATATTAAAAGAACGTCACGAAGATGAAACTGCCTGAGTTCTACGTTAGAAAGTGACGATAGTGAACTAGACGAAGGGGAAGGAGAAATGTCAGATAATATTATTTGTCCTGACTATAGCACATCTTCCGATGACGGGGAGGTAAAAATAAAGATTCCTCCCATAAATGAAAGCCTAGGGCTTCCAAATTTAAACTGAACGGCTGACAAACCAGGTGGGAAGCGCAAAGAGTCGAGTTCAAGCCGAGAGCAACCAAAAGTAAAAGATAGTAATCATTCATGATTGCTTGCTTATTACAATTTGCATTTTGACTAAGCATATAGTTTATCCACGTTATGTCAATACATTCATATGTGAGCAAGCATGTACATCATCTTGAGAATTAAATAAAGCAATTTCAAAATCTTATATCCCTAAACTTACAGGATATCAGAGTCTGTACAGTGTAAATAAATTAATTTAATTGCAGTGCTCAAGACTTGATGATTAAATTTATATCATTTCACTTGTGAACTGGTTTTACTGAACACACCATTCAAAATTGTCTTTTTAAAATCTTATATATCCCTAAAACTTATGAGAGTCTGTACAGTATAATTTCACTTTGCAGTGCAGTGCTAAGACTGGATATTATGTTTATGATTAAATTATTATTTTATTTTAATATGTGAACAGTTCCACTGAACACACCATTCAAAATTGCCCTTTGAAAATGTTTATATATATCCCTAAAAACGTACCGGATATCAGTCTGTACAGTGTAAATTAATTATTTCAGTACAGTGTTCAAGACTGGATGTATGTTGATGATTAACTTATATTATTTCACTTATAAACTGTTTCACTGAACACACCATTCAAATTATTATTTTACTTGTGAACAGATTCACTGAATACACCATTCAAAAATTATTTTCAAAATCTTATATCCCTAAAACAGGATATCAGAGTCCGTTACAGTGTAAGTAAATTAATTTCATTGCAGTGCTAATACTGGAAATTATGTTTATGATTGAATTATTATTTCACTTATGAACAGTTTTTTCACTGAACACACCATTCAAAATGTTATATTTATATCCCTACAAACTTACAGGATATCAGAGTATGGACAGTGTAAATAAATTAATTTAATTGCAGTGCTAAGATTGGATATTATTTTTATGATTAAAATATTATTTCACTTCGTGAACAGTTTCACTGAACACACCATTCAAAATTTTTTAAAATCTTATATACAGGTTATCAAAGTATATACAATGTAAATAAATAAATTTCATTGCAGTGCTCAAGACTGGATATTATGTTTATGTTTAAATTAATATTTCACTTGTGAAATTTTCACTGAACCGACCATTCAAAATATTAAACTTACAGGATATCAGAGTCTGGAATGTATATTTATCCCTAGATTGAGGTGGATCATTGGGTCCATTATCTGTGAAATAGGCTTTAGTAATAACGTCATGATTATGCATACAAAAATAATTCCATTGGGATATTAAGACAGATAATTAAATTTTCATAATGTGACTATTAAGAGAGGATAAACAGTATTAATTATTCTACAAAATGTTAATGGATACACATGAATGTCCACAAATAAATGAATATCCTCAGGATCTGTCATCATGATCCATTTGTGGATATTAATATAATTTGCAAAATATTTTGGACTGCAATACAAGTGGGTTGAAAATAGATTTACTCATGATGTGACAAATTAGAGGTGGATCGAAGGAAAGATAGTCAACAAGAACAAGATGTGCATAACAGAAATAACTCTCAGGTCAGAGAGTTTCTTCTTCTCTGCTTTGGCTGGATAAGATTTCTCCTGAAGCAAACCAGAAATTTCCACCGGCCACACAATATCCCCACGTTTTATTAAATCTCTTCTAAGAAAATTGCAGGTATATTATTTGCTCCATAATTTATATGTCCTCATGTTGCTCTGAATACTGCTTTTCAACTGCTGACGATAATGACATAAAGCCGGGCAGATGCTAGATGCTTCCAGATGCTACAAGTTCTATTTCAGAGTGAATTCCCAACTGGAAAACACTGAAAATTCAATCAATCGTTCGGCCAAGAAAATTATTCAAGGTCCGGTTGTCTTCGTTCGTACGCTTCCACAAAATTCAAAGCTGAGGATTTCTTCTCCAGTTTTCGCATCAACAGTGTGTGGAGTTTTTTCGCTTCCTTTACTGCGGAAGTCTAGAAGATCTTTTTGGTATACTGTTCAGAAAAATAGGAGCTGTGGGCAACAATAAAAGTAAAGTTATTTAAAAGTCGTTTAATTATAGAAAGAGGTTTACTGAAAACTATAAGTTTATTAAGCTTATAAAGTCCACAAGCTTACACGTTAAGTTTATGCTATCTCGAACCTATAAAGGATCTATAAGCTTGAATTATCTTACCTTCAGTAAAAAAAATACTTCACTAGAACATTCTCCTTCACAGAAACTTGTCTCTTCCTTTATCCGTTTCGAACCGAAACGCTTCTGGAGTGTACTCCTCATTTCGCCTTCATGTAAGCACTGCACGAAACACCCACGCAACGCGCGCGAAGACAAATTATCCGAGGTGCACTGGTAACGATAATGATCTAAAAATAGCATCAGATGGATTATCATAGAAATGACCCATGTATGGGGACATTACCTCTCTTACCCTTCATATTCTCTTGATATATCTTATTAACCAAGCGCGAGGTCCGTGCTGGGAGCATATCGACCCGAAGTCTTGACAATACGGATCGAGCGCAGCGAGATCCGTACAGAAAAGACCCGAGGGCCGATGTTCTCCCAGTACGGTCCCAAGCAAGCTTTGTTAATAAGATATTTATTACATGACTTTTTGCTTAAAAATAGCTGTGGAAATTAAACCAAATGCAACAAACTTTACCCGGTCCGATACTTAGGAAATATTGGACCGGCAATAAAGCATTCTGATTAGCTGATTTTAGTTATCGGCCCCAGCTCTCAACTGGCTTAAACCAACCATTTTCGGTTGGTTTGGTTGATCAACTGTTTCAACCGAACCGAAACTAACAACAGTTTCGGTTGAAACCGTTGAAACCGTTTCAACCAAAAACGGTTGGAAAGTGTTTCTATTGGGAAACCTCAACCGTTTCACCTAAACCGGTTGCGTTTGAGACGGTTGAGGTTTAGATTGTTAGATTAGTATGATTAGTATTAGATTTTTATACTATTATTAGATATTTTACACAGTTTTAAATATTTTCAATTTGTTAGTATCTATTGATTTTTTTGTGTCCCCAAATTAGTATGGGATTTTCCCAGGCTACAAGGCATTGACAAGTTTAATAAAGTTTTCTATCTATCTTCTATCTATCTATCTTCCAATAGAACACGACCTTAGTCCGTTCGGCGAGTCAAAATACAAATGCGAATACAGATATTAATATCTTAGATATGCGATGCTTTCGAGTGGTAAGCGCGAGGCCGTACTGAGAGAATATCGGCACTCAGTCCTTTCGGAAAAGACTGAGTGCCGATGCCAGTGCCGATATTCTTCCAGTACGGTCCCGAGCAACATTGCTTGCTTAATAAGAGATCTTATGATTAGAAAAAAGCTGTGGAAATTAAGCCATAACAATGTAACTGTAAAGCAGTCTGATTGGCTGATTTTAGTTATTGGCCTTCTCAATAACTGCCTTTGTCATGCAAATTTTTGTCGTGTAATAATGCCGATTACGCAACGGCTTTCCTGCATTCTAATTGGCTGAATTATTCAAGACATGGGATAAACAGCGATACAGCACACCATACTGCGCAGCCAAGCCAAGAAAACTGGAATATACCTGCTCGCCATTCATCTTCATAACCAGCGTCCATCCACTTCCGCCGCATGCGCCAAGATTGTTTCATGTGACAAAACACAGGAATCTCCTCAGATCCTACTTTGAGTATGTAGGCTTTGTTTTGTTTGGATCTGATAAAATAAATAAATCATAAAAGTAGTCTTTCTCAACGAAGAAGACCATCGATCGTCTCTCTTTTGGCGTGCAGAGCCATTTTTCACTGGCTCATCAGTAAATAAACCATTTATTTGGCGACGTTCTCGTTTTTTGTTTTGTTTTTGTTTTTTTTGTAAGTAAAGACTTTATTGAGCATTATGATTACTTGCATGTATGCTACTTAAAATTTGATGCTCTACTTACAATACTTTACATTACATACAATGCGATACTTACACTACCTAGGGCCTCCACAGACTAGAGAGATAGTTGTCAACAACTATTTAGTTGTCGATCATAAAATGTTGTCGATAACAAAAAAGCCAGTGTGTGAAGCTAGTTATCGATAACAATTGGCCTAGTCTGTGGAGGCCCTTACAATACGGTACTTACACTACTAATAATACGATACTTGCACTGCTTACAATACAATACAGTTACACTACTTATATAGAGGATATTACACGGCGGCGCGAAGATATGAACTGGTATGAACTGAAGGTGCGCTTTTTCAATAAGGGGAGGCTCTCCTAGATCCGCCAGGTTTCCTTCGATTCTGAGGCTCTGCCGACCGGTGTTTTTTGGGCGTGTGCATTATTGTGTTGATCTATATAACAACAATGAGCTACTTACACGTTCTTTTCATAAATTTCCTTACACGTTGATGGCGAACGATCTAAAAGAGGATAAATAATATTTGCAATATATAGTTTAGACTACGAGCAGCCCGTCTTTCCCTTTGTCCGTCGAGCGAGAAGCGAAATAAACTGAGAGGAAAAAATACTCTCGCTGATGATTATTTTCCTCTCATTTTATTTTGCTTCTCGCTCGATGAACTAAGTGCGGAGCTACATAACAACAACAAAAACAACAACAACAACAACAACAACGACAACAACAACGACAACAACAACAACAATAAGCTTTATTTGCATGACCATAAATCATTACAGTAATTGCAAAAACGTACAATAATACTGATAGAAAACGAACGAAAAATAAATAAATAAAAATGCAATGGAAAAGAGAATTAAATCCTAATTCAGATCAAACTAGACTGATAACAATTTGTTTGTCAGATCAAAACAAGAGGAAATGAACTTCACCAACTGTATGTTAATAAAATAATCAGCGGAGTTTATCAACTCTATAATTATTTATGTGAGTGCACATCAGAAAGTTTTCCTTGAAAGTGGAAAGTTTAAGTATTTTTGTGTAGAGGCGCGCCAGTTCCCAGTTCAGTCCTCGACCAATTTTCTGTCCTTGGCAAGTTTATTTGTGCATGTTTTGTCTTGTTTTGTGTTTTTAAAGCTTGGTATGTCCTTGTTGAAAACGTTCAGGCTAGTTTGCCAGGGTTTTGAACAAGGCAAATTGTGACTGTTCAGAAAAACAATTGTTATTCGCGATAATTACTTGTTTGTACGGCTTTTCGACATGTTAACACTTCGGTTAATTACAAACTTGACGTTTACCGTTATCAGGCAACTTCAAGTCGATAATGAACTAAGTGTTTGGATAATTAATTAGTGTGTCGTGAGTGTAACAGTTACTTAATGTTGTTTTCAACAAGGAAAAGCTTGAGAAATGTTAGATATTGTTATAAATCTTGTTACCGTCTACGTACTGAGCGCAAGGGCACCCGACAAGGATGTTTAAGGACGTTCGCGCCCATTGCTAGTGCGCATCCTTACTGCGCACGCTATTCATGCCGCACGCGCGCGCCACGTCATGCATCCAGCGCGCGCACTGAGAATGAAACTGACAAATATAGTGCTGGAGGCCGCTTGAATAACTTGGCGAGGATTTTACTCTCTTGGAAGCACGGTGACCCCTGTTTTTCTTTTCATAGATCACTTCCTTTATGATTCTCTCCATTTTAACAAAAAACAAAAAAATTCTGAACGTGAGAAGTTTTGATTATTTCGCTTTTTCTACTAATTTGTGATCAAATTTTTCTGCGAATGCGGGTGTGCATAACTTAAAAGTATCCTACTGTAAGGCTAATTCTACCTGAAGGAATGACATCAGCTGCAAAAATTTACTCAATAGGCCTATATGCATTGAAATCAACACATCCATCTTATCTAGAGTTCTCCATTTCACATTAATATTTGCTGATAGCAATGAAGCCGATATCGCCTTACATGACCAAAAGTTCTAGAAACACTATGGTCTTCAATGCGCTTTATCTCCGAAACGAGCACGGTGACCCCCCAATTTCTTTGCCTTTCTGACATGAGTTGGTCATTATCTAACTGCAGCAAAAGTTTAAAAAAAATCTGAACGTGGAAAGAATTGGGCGCGAACGTCCTTAAGCCGTCGTTTTACCGTTTTTAAAAAGCCTTTTTTGAAAAGCAATATTTGTATAAACTAACACAGTTTAATCTGTTTGGATTCTAAAGAATATTAAAGTGTCAGAAATTTTTAGGGAACAAAATCTTATTCACTGAGTCAGTACGAATTTACGAGCTGCTGTTCCTTTCCGAAAATGGCATAGCTTACTTTTTTTGTACCCAAAACCCATTTTTATCTCTCCGAAAACAACAGGCATTACTTTTCCCATATTACAAAAGCTTTTATAAGTGACATTTCACTAACGCCTTTATCCTTTATCCCACTATCTGAGGAGTAGGCCGCCTTCCGAACAAATATTCCACCGAAACGGTCCGTTGGGTGCCCTTGGCCGTTAAAGCATAGTAACTAGAGCGAAATGGTTATGAAGCCCGGCAAAGTTCTTTGTTATATCTTTTTGTTCGCCTTTTTGGCCTTGACCGTGCACAAAACCTGACAAAATACAACAGGTGTTTACGTGTGTTCAAGCAACTAACCAATAGAAACGTTTCTGTTACGTAATTCATGCATAGTGTATGAGCGCAAAACAAAAGATTGTGCAGGGTCGTGGACCTTCCAACATAAATCTTGCCATCTTTGTTTGCTCCTTTGAAGTTTGCCGGGCTTCATAACCATTTCCCTCTATGGTTAAAGTAAAACTATTTATTACCCATGTTAACTTGACATCTGTCCCCAGTCCACGGTGACTTGCACGAGCATGAAAAGGTTTTATTTTCCCTGCCGGGCAAACAAGATCCACCATTGAGACAGCTGGAGGTCAGGCATGGATCCTGAGTTAAACAACATAATGAGAATCTCGTATTGCACTTAATTTACTGATCATTTCAACAACACGCGAACTATGAAGATAGAATTGCGTTTTTCACTGCCAAATTACCGAATATCTGATATATCGGAGTTCCCACACGGCAAACATGTAAAACAGTAATGTTAGCATTTTTAAAAAACTTTTTTTTTAGCTTTACTGATGTTTCTGTATACCGTGTGTTATAAATAAAGATTCTATTATATTCTATTTTAAACACGAGAGAAAGTTTGGGAGAATTAAAACGTTTTCTCATAAGTACTTTCGAACCTAGTTATATGGCCTTAGCTCCCATGAGTCTCCTGTAGCTCAGTGGTAGAGCGTCCGACCGGTGGTGCGGCCGGTCGTAGGTTCGACTCCCGGGGGGGGGGGGGGGGGGGTACTTGACCCATGTTTGGGTATAGGGGTGCCGCTGAGGGTTTGAAACCCTGACCCTGTTTAGGGCAAAAAAACCCTAAAATACCCACCCTGTGTAGGGCAACACCCTCTATTTTTTTAGGACGCGCTGTTTAGGGCTAAACGACAAAATACACACTCTGTTTAGGACAGGTTTATTTTAGACAGCTCCTGTTTAGGGAACAGACTCAGGCATGAAAATTTGATGATACCCTGAGTTCAGAGGGCAGAGAGTGCCAAAAAAACGCATACCCTGTTCAGGGTCAGAGAGGCCAAAAAAGAAAAAACCATACAAAAAAAAAAACCATACCCTGTCGCGCGGCAACGTCCACCGTATAAGGCCATATAAGAAAGGGAGTGAGCCGCTCCCCCCCGGGGTTCGACTC
>MU827345.1:435401-532321 GCA_029204205.1 Desmophyllum pertusum | reverse complement strand
CCAGTCGCTTTAAACAAACTAGTAAACAAAATTTAAGCGAGGTCACCCCAGTCGCTTCAAACAAACTAGTAACAAAATTCAAGCGAGGTCACCCCAGTCGCTTTAAACAAACTAGTAACAAAATTCAAGCGAGGTCACCCCAGTCGCTTCAAAACAAACTCATGCGAGGTCATCCCAGTCGCATCAAACAAACTGGTAACAAAACAAAGCAAAGTCAAGCGAAGTGACCAGCGTATAGCTTAAACTGAACTGGTAAAAAGTTCGAGGAAATGAGAGTACAAACGGTGTAAACGATTTGTACGGTACCTACCAGTGGTTGCGCGGCCGAATTTCGTCTGCGTTCACAGGCTAGAAGAGCGGCTGGTAGAGCAATAGTCGTGGGTCTTGCTGTTGCGGAACTGAGATGATAGCTGCCCAGTTGAACGTTGAGGTCTAAAGGAGCTACAGGAAACTTGGGCCATAAACGGGAAAAAACGGGCGCAGCGATGTCAGAAAAATAAAAAGCGTTATCATCTTGCAAGGGTCCAGACCTAAAACTTGACTGAACTAGGCTGAATTACGAAGCGGGCTGCCTTTATATACAGGGAGGAGGTCTATGGTAATGCCGCACAGTCCCCCGGGACACGCTGGGAATGTAAAGTAGTGTATGATTGTTCATTTAGGCTTTTTTGTGCGTATTTCCCTAGTGAGAATAGTATCCATTATTAATTCACAGACGACATGTGAGTTGGGTTTTTAAACGGATAAAGTTGATAAGCCTGAACATGCGCCGAACCGTGAAACCCTCCCTTTAAGGTGGGAGAGTTTTGAGGAAAAAACAAAATAATGCATTTCTTTTTTGACTTGCACATGTGATTGCCGGCTTGCATATAATTCGCCCGCTCGCATATACAAGAATGGATTCTTGCTTGTTAATTATTTATTTCGAACTCAGCCGTACGTGTGTCAGCAGTGAGTGAACTATGTTGTGTAATGACAACGGCTAAACTGGATCAATTGTCTGTAATGCAAGCTACTAGATGTCTGGTCCAACCTGGTCGATCGCACAATTTTACAACCACACTTGCCAACTAATTCTTGTAGAATATCCATTTATTATATGGCAAACTGGTCCACGCCAAAAGGTGCCCTTAGCGGTCCGACGTTCCAATACGGAAGGCTCAGAGGGACCGTTGACGAACTCATTTCATCGAATTCCTTTTTGAAACATTGAACAAAATAAAACTGTTTTGTATAAAGTAGAAAGATTTGTTCCTTATGTCTGGCAGCAATTTTGGTTAATTCTTTTCGCAAAAGTGGCGTGAAAAATGTAAGAACATGCTTTACTTTGGCGTGCGCGCGTTAATCAACAAAGTTTTAAAAAAGCCATTGTACTAAAAACTTTAGTGAACTAGCTTGTTCGGTCCGTATTGGGGAATATTGGTAGAGTTTTTTTTGTTGCCAGTTTGACTAATATTTCCCCAATATTCGGTTGATGGCTTTCTACTTCTTCATCGCCAGATTTGTATGTGCTGTAAGTTCTTTTCACGACTGAGCGAGAAAAAAATCGAGCTATTTACAAAGGTGTGACTGAGGAAGTCGCCCTTGTCAAAGATACTACTAGAGCCTTCGCTGTGCCTCGCTCTTCGCATTGCTTTCCATATACTCGTAGGATCAGCCCTTTTCCCGATGCGTTCTCCAGCTTGGAACCGTGCTTCAGTATCGTAGCCACAGTGAGGTTATTTCTTGTTAGTGCTGCTGACTTTAGAGCCCATCCCATCGCGTAGCACTGGGTCACCATCCTACAACGATATATCAGGTCCTGTATCTTCAACCCCACCCTCTTCCAGCACCTATCAAAAAATAACCTCCGGTCCGGAAGTTAAGAACGTATCTGTCACGCAACCGTCGAGCGTTTTTCATTTTCTAAAGCAGAACATTTCTCGCGTTCAGTTTTCAGTGGCAATTCAGTCTATTGAATTTATTATTCTCATTTTTCCCCAGGGCTAGATTAGTGGGGAAAAGTAATTAAATAGCTCAATATATAAAGGGTTCTTGGTCAGGGACCGCGCAAGGGGAGGGGCTAAAAAAAAAAAATAATAATAATACATTTCCAGAAGTCATTTCACTAGTTAACGCTTTTTACTGGAAGTTGGTGATAAAATTTTCCTTTTGATCTGCAGAAGTTCGCTAGAGGACAAAAGTTGCAATGACCATTAGCAAAGTAGACGCGGTCACAACTGAAACAAATATCAAGAGTTAAGATAACTTTGAGTTGACTGACAGTTTAAACTATTGAGCAGTTGTATCTTGCATTTTATAAAGAAACGTTTTAATGACAACATTTTATCGCCATAGATACTTTAAACTGAGAATTATACACATCGAATACACAGCTCTGGACATCGCGGGACACGGGAGTCCTACGTGATAACCAACAGAGAAGGCGCACATGGCTGTTGGAAAGAAAATATCTACCAAAATCTCTGATTGTTTTGATTGTTTGCCGTTCATGTATTAAAAACAGTCGCCATTTAAGCGCTGAAAGTTGGTAATTTGCACCACGCTTGTTAATTTTAGATGCATTTCCAGCCATTTCAGAGGACTTAAATTCACAATTTTCCCGGACCCCCTAGACGGCTAACGCTGACGCGTTCGCATTAGCCCCCCCCCCCCCTCCCCATGACTCAAAAATAGTGCTGCGCGGGCCCTGTTGGTCTTTGACTATGCGTAACCGGACTGAAGCTAGATTATTGGGAAAATATAACAATCATATTACAACTTTAATGAAAGTTATGGCTGGCTTACAAGGCAGATAATATACAACTTGAAATACACCCCATTTTGGCCTTGAATTATTTGGGGGGTTTCAGGTTTCGGGAGAACAACGGAAGTCAGATTGATAACGATCCCAACAATCAGGCATTATTCCTGGTCGTGAAAGCTTTTCAAAGTGATCATATGGCCTTAGTTGAGATACTTTCAGATAAAGCAGAGCATTTCTCGCTTGCAGTTTTCACTGCAATTCAGTTTATTGAATTTATTATTCTCATTTCCCCCTTCTACAGTACTGCGGATTTTCAGTTTTAATTCCAAAATGTCAGAAAATATGCGCTTGTGCGATAAATGTTCACCTAATAGATTAAAAATAAAACAAGAAACTATAAATGAAAATAAAGGCTTTTATATTGTATACCCCACCCTCTTCCAGCCATCCCTCATAAAAATGAACTTCCGGTTCCTTTCTTGCGTTACATGTAGTTGTCGATTTCAGTTGAAACCCGTTCTGACCTACCCTGGGTGCCAGAGGCCTTTCTTGCGCGGTTTCCGGTTTCAAATCTCTCTTATGGCCCGCGCGAAAAGCCTCTGGAGCAGGGCGCTATTGCTTTGATAACGCCGAGCCAATGGCAAGCCTGCTTAAATCGATTTAGTCCAGAATTTGGACTAGATTGCTGATTGGCTCCTAACGACTCCCTAAGGTATTTTGAATCTAATAGTCTCTGTGATTGGTTGACAAGAATAGTACGCTACGGGGAAAAAAGCCTGTGAATGACGAGGCGATGAAGAGATAGAACAGTGATAGATAGAACAGTGATTGTTGTTGTTGCATGTTGTTGAATAATCGCGGATTCTTAGCGATAGTTTTAAAAACGTTCGACGGTGTCGAGGAATTAAGCGCCGAGCAGACAGATGGCGTTATTAATTTTATTCGCCGCAAGGACGTTTTAGCGGCCGAAGGCTTGTTGATATCTGCACATGCTGCACCGCGAGACTTTTTGATGCCCAAACCAGGAGAGCTTGAACATCGCTTAGTTCGCGCATGCTGTTCGTCTGCTTTCCAGTGGGATAAATTTTCATGATACCGCTCTTTAAAGGAGGTTAACTCCTTGAGAGTTGCCTCATATCGTTCAATGCGACGAAAACACTTCTTACAGAGAATTCGCGGGCCGACTGAAAGATCATCGTCGATCGCCAAAAGTTTTCTGGCGTTTTTCGAACACGGGTTATAGTATCCTCATTAACCACCACACCAGCTTCACATAATCGGCACGATAGCGAAGACTTCGAGGTAGGGACCCTTTTGTTTTCGTTCCGCGAACGCCATCAACGAATACCGCCATTTGACACCTTGTAAAACTATCTGGCAATTGAAAACCCAAATCTGTCATATTTCCTCGTGCCATTACATGTGATCACAGTAGGACACTTACGCTGTGATTGGTTTAAATGTAATACGTTAAAAATGATCAAAGTTCAACGGGAACGGTAAATCAATGCGCCCTGTGCCAGAGGTTTATTTCTCGCGGCTCTGCCGCTCGCCGGGGCGAAGTCGGCGTTCGGCCTCCGTCGGCCTCCGGCCGATCTCGACGCGACGGAGAAATAAACCTCTGGTACCCAGGGTAGTTCTGACCGTAATTAGCGGTAAATTCCACAAGAAGCTACAAGACAAGAGACAATGTTTTAGAATTAACGCATTTGGTTCGCTGTTCAGTTCAAAACTAATGGTTAAACAAAGGCTTTTTTGTGGAGAGTACTTGAAGCCTGCTCTTTTGAACGAAAATGGAAACAGAGAATCTTCTCATCAAAACACGTCCGAATTATGCTTAACTAAACAAACATGGCGTGCCGGTCATCTTTCAGTGAGCTGCAATTATCGCGAAGGAAGCAACAACTACAGGACTACAGCCCTCTTCTTTGATACAGCAACATAAAGGTTAGAGGTTTTATGTTAAATTAGTTGTAGGTTGAACGTTAAACTGCGAAACAATTAAAGTTTTGCGTGTATGTGCACATTGAACTAATTAAGGAGACTTTTCAGTATCCGTTGAATCAGCGCATTTTATCCAACTTTAAAATTTTATTACATCGCACTGAATCATTTCCCCAAAAATTCCTTTGGGGATCGAAAAGAAGCACCCTTCGCCTTTCAAATGACAGATTTTCGACAAATTATTTTGTGTAGCACATACTTAAATAATAGGTTAGTTTTGATCTATTTTTAATCGAGTTAAAAGTAGGTCGGACAAATTTAATTATATTTTGTAAATAAAAAGACAAGAATTGCTCAAATTGCTCTCAACATATATTTCGATATCGTTCTTTAAGATTTGGTAGTTTTTATTGTCCTAGAATGTTTCATTTTGCTACGCGAAGCTTCGAGATTCGCCTTAAATTTTGAGCTCCAAAAGCGGCATTTTGACAGAATTCGGTTATTATCGATTTTCTCAAAAATAAATCGATATTTAGCCAAACAAAGTATGCAGTGATTTGTTTCATATTAAGGTCTACCTAACATGAGAATATGAGCAGAATTGATTTTTCGGCTGTGGCCACAATATTTTGAAAATGTCTGACCGTTGGTAACATTCGCTCTTAAGGGGGGACTTAACCTAAATTCCAATGAAATTTTAAGAGGTTTAAAGAAGGGTTAGAAGAAAGAAAATAATTTTTGGAACAGATACCCACGCGGGTGCTCTTGCGTGGTTATCAACTGTCGTCAATTGTCAATCTACTAATTTTAACTACTACATCAAATCTTCAATATTTCTCATTTTCCTAAATTTTACAACTCCTTTGAGAAAAACTATTTCCTCCCAAATATACCCAAAAATCACCCAAAAATTTACAAAACACTCCATAACATAGATTCATGGGATGAGCATAGAGTTTTTGGATTGCTTGAAACGTGAACGAGATATTTCCATTTAACCCATGTTAAGTCGCGGAAAAATGGCATTTAGGTTAAGTCCCGCCTTAATTAGCATAGATTTATACCCATTTTAGTCCGTGCACTCCTTAGTTTTTGTTTCGTTTGAGAAGACACAATATATCAAACACTCAGGAGACAGTGTTTCATCAGATTTCCAAACACGAGCTCAAAGTTCGTCAAAAGTATATTTTCAACTCTGTTGACTTCTCGGCGTTTGGAAATCGGATGAAACACTGTCTAGTGTTTTGGATATATTACTTCAGAATTATCTAGGAGTGATGCATGTGAGTTAGTCAAGATTTAAAACATGGATCCTTATTAAGAATTATTGGATGAGGTTTTTGTGATATCCAGAATAATCAAGGTCGAGGTAAGAATTATCAGCCGAAGCAGAAGGCTGAGGCTGATAACTCTTACCGAGACCGTGATTATTCTGGATATCACAAAAACCTCATCTAATAATTGTTTTATTATACATTCAACGAAAAAAAATAATGCTTTTGCCAACGATGTTGTCTACTTATAAGCGGCAAGCAACGCAAAGCGCGCGAACTTGACATGATTACCCGTGATTACCCGTGAGCCTCTCGCGAACTTGACATGATTACCCGTGACCTTGAGTGCACTTGACATGATTATTGTATAATCTGTAGGTAGATGACGTAGATGCTATCAAAGGCGCTGATTTCGAAAATTCACTGTACGCTTTCGGCCAATCAGAAAAGAGATCGTGAGTTGAATGTATAATAATTAAAGTTATTGACACGTCCTTTTTTCTGTGAAAACAGACTCCTTGTTCCAGCAATCCTTGTATGAACAGTGCAACTTGTGTGGCCAAGTACGAAGACAACGATTACCAGTGCGCGTGCGCTCCAGGATATAGAGGAAGGCACTGCGAAATAGGTATTTTAACGTTTAAATATGAAACGTTCTGTTCGGTTTCCCATTTGGTAAATTAGTGAGTGATTTACTTGTCCCGACCTTGTTTATTTGGTGACGCAGGTGGTACATTGTGTATACATGTATACTATTAGGCCATTGCCTCTGTTTCAAAACGAGTCCTGGTGCACAACCTTAGTGAAAATGAGTTTGATTTGCAAGACAACAAAAGTGCAGGTAAAACTCATTTCCATTTGAAAGGTTGTGCACCAGGACCCGTTTTGAAACAGAGGCAAAAGGCAACCCATAAATGGCCAAACTAAGGTTGTTTCCAGGCGGTGTGCGTCACGAGATTTGGCCAATCAGTGAGCTCTATTTGGCAAGGAAAAAAGTATTTGGAGCGAATTGTTCGCAGAATTTGTCTATTTTATGAGATGGCTTAGTATTTTTGGGAAACACATGTTTACAGGAAATTGAAGATGAAGCTACATTTAAACTTCGAATCTTGCGAATAAAATGTAAAAGATTCACCGAGGGTGGTCACATATTATATTATTCTGTATTCTTTTTTTTAAAATCTTAGATATAGACGAATGTTCCAGCAATCCATGTTTTAACGGTGGAACATGTGTTGATGGTGTGAACAAATATCATTGCTACTGTCCTGTAAACTTTAAAGGGACAAGATGCGACTGGCCAATAGGTTTGTTTGCTTTACGTTATCTTGTATTGCTACTCCCCTGGATGGGGTGCTAATCCATCGCAGGTTATCTCCCAAAATGTTTGTCAGGCTTCCCAATGTCCTGATGAGAACCCTGAGAGGTTGAAAGGTTGAAAGAGGTTGAAAGTTCTTGACATTAGTCCGTAACTTTTTCACGCTCCAAACTGTTGAAAATATATAAATCTAGAAGAAAATGATCCCAACAATTCGCTATTATCCATTTACACTCCTTGCATGCATGTGTTGGGAGAGACACTGTGAGAGTTAAGTGTCTTGCGCAAGAACACAGCACAATGGCCCGGCCATGCACTTGAACCTGTAGTACTGCTCGTTCCACGTGCTAGTCCAGCTCACTAATCATTTGGCAACTACGCCTTTTCAGTGTTGTTAACTCAGTCATAACGTGCCCAGAATTAGTTTATATTTTTGTCATTTCTCACTTTAAGTTGTTGGCAGTTTAGTCTTGTTTACTCCAATCAATCTTTTTTTCTCTAGCCCTCACAAACTCTGTGCTTTTTTCATTAGATGTTCAAGATCCAGTTGCCCTTTATCCTTTCAATACTGCTTACACTACAAAAGACATGATGGGAAAACAACCCGACGGAATTCCCTCCAACGTACAGCTTGCTGTGGGACCCGATGGGAACTCAGGTGGCTCGTACCAGTTCTTGGGTACATCGAACAGCTACATTGAACTCCCAAACAACGGTGGGTTAGACACTCAGTATTCCCTGACTATACTGATGTGGATATACCTTGAAGAATTACACGATGGACCCCTCTTCAACTACAGACCTGCATCTCCTTTTTCTCCGCGTTCACGTTTGGATAGCTGCTGGTGGCAAGTTATTCTTCCGTCTGGCAAATAGACAAGACGCTGTATACGACTTTATGGTGAGTCAGCCTCTCAACTCAGGCCAGTGGATTTATGTCGGTGCTTCGTATGATTACAACACTGGAGTGGCCAGGATGTGGATTGACGGAACAGAAGTTGCTCAGTCCAATTATGGAGTTTTTCACTTTGAGTACTTCTTCTAACGTCAGAATTGGCGTGAAAAGTGACGATAGCAGATATTTTAAAGGGAGAATTGCAAAGGTACAAGTTTACAACGTAGCGCTGAATCTGGAACAGGTTTTAGCGGTGAAAACGAGAGGGCAAAGTTGAAACATTCAGACTGTGATAGTAAAAGACGAAAGAGCGAGGTAGCTGTAGCCATGAAAGTCATCACTCAAGCAGCTTAGAGCGGTTTTAAATTGATTGTCGAAACTAATCTGGATGCTTAGCTTTGGTTTTGCTTTACTGCGTTCTGTGATTGGTTAAAAAAAAAGCTCGCGCCACATAATCAACCAATCAGATGCAAAATTAAAATCGTGACGTTTGTCGCACGCGTTTTCCCGCGCTTGGCGCCGGTTACATCTGTTTAATTCGAGTGTTGATTGGTTCATTTTGTTGTTTACGTTTGTTCTGATTTAGCCACTGTAATTGCTTTGGTTTTGGTTTTACGACAATCAATTGAAAATCACTCTTATCACAAACCACAACACGCCGTAACTAAGTCTAATAACCGTGCTGGATGAGCTTTTTATAAATACATTACGTGTAAAATATAGTTACATTTATAGAGGATATTACACGGCGGCGCGAAGATATGAATTTTATTTTCGAGTGGTAAGAACAATATTTACGAATGAGCGCAGCGAATGAGTAAAATATTGTTTTTAACACGAGAAAATAGAATTCATATCTTCAAGCCACCGTGTAATTTTCTTTTTATTATATAGACAAGAGACAAAAGCACAAATTTTATCGCGAGCTCTTGCAGCTCGGTGGCTGGACTTTCCGAATTTCTCTCCTTTCGTCTTCACTTGCAATAAACTCCTTGAATAATTGTTAACATTTTCATGCCCCGAGTGTTTCGGTTTAGGCTCATTTTTTGCTATGTTTTTCCCTCGTCTCCGTCGCTGAGCTCATCCTTGCATCCATGGTTGACGTCCTTGGTCAGGTCAAAGACTTTCAAAAGCCGTTCGTTCGGTAGAAGCTGGTAGATATTGCTGTGGTTGTGATTCCTTCTCGGTCGATATAATCATGTTCCGCTAACTCACGTGGTAAGCTTGTCTTCTTCGCTTTGGTCTGCCATTTTATACTCGTCTTGTAGTTCTGCATGTGTCGCATTTTAAGTTTGTTTTCATGGCATGTGTCGCCTTAGGTTCTGTGCATGGCCACGGCGTGCGTCGCAATACAAGTTAGTTTTTATGGCGTGCGTCGCAATACAAGTTAGTTTTTATGGCGTGTGTCGCCTTACAAGATAGTTTTCATGGCGTGTGTCGCCTTACAAGTTAGTTTTCATGGCGTGTGTCGCCTTACAAGATAGTTTTCATGGCGTGTGTCGCCTTACAAGTTAGTTTTCATGGCGTGTGTCGCCTTACAAGATAGTTTTCATGGCGTGTGTCGCCTTACAAGTTAGTTTTCATGGCGTGTGTCGCCTTACAAGATAGTTTTCATGGCGTGTGTCGCCTTACAAGTTAGTTTTCATGGCGTGTGTTACAAGAAGGTTTTTAGGTCTCCTTGCAGGGGGATTAGTCAAGTAGACGAGAGCCAAAGACTTCTTCTTTTGGATCAGCTGTTTATTCGTGAGCTCCTCTCTCTGCCGTAGCCGGCAACTATCTCCTACAACTCTCAGCAAAACTGACGATTATATTCGCTCGCATCACGTCCGCGCACTGAGCTCTGATTGGTCAATAAGCACATTCTTTCAGAAATAAGCGGAAGGGCTTCCAAACAACGGCGTCTTTGATACTCAAAGACGTACTTCGAACTTAGAGTAGAAACTTAGTAGATAACGTTTGGAACCGAAAGTGTAAGGTTCGCTCATCTAACAGTACTTTTAAAACTGTATATGTTGGTACCAATCATTGCACAGGCGGGACAGAATGCGTCTAACCCTAAACGAACGTGATCCTAATTTTATCAGCAAAACAGCTAAAACAATGCTATATCTTTTGCGTAGCTAAGCGAGCTTTAGTTAGAGTGTTCCATTGTTCGTTGACGGAAACCACAGTTCCCGTAGTCCTTCAAATCCTACGTACACGTACGTACTCTAAGACAGCTTACTTTTTAAGCGAATACACTAAAAGTTACTTAAATAATCACACAAACTATTATTATTATCTAGAAGAACTATAAATCCTTGTCGTTCTAACAACATAACCGAACTGTAGCAATCTTTCGGCATTTCTAAATCAATCAGGTATTGACACAAACTTACAAAAGGTATTTACGGAAAATGAACGAAAAGTTAATTAAACTAGGCCAGATCTGAATTGTGGTTTCTTGGCAGGAACTAATTACGTTGGTGACCAAGCGTCGACCAACGTAATGCTTCGGTACCAAAGGACTGTAATTTCCTGGCTTTACAAATTGACCGTGAGAATGTTTTGCTAAAACAGTTGGCTACGTGAGCGAATTAGAGTGACAAGGAGGCTTTGTTTGTGGGTAACACAAACTCTGAATTGATATTCAATCACACTTTAAATTAATTCATAAAACACTCGAACTTGTAAAAGTTATAAAAATATCCTCCAACACGTGTGTCGCCTTACAAGATAGTTTTCATGGCGTGTGTCGCCTTACAAGTTAGTTTCCATGGCGTGTGTCGCCTTACAAGTTAGTTTTCATGGCGATTGTCGCCTTACAAGTTAGTTTTCATGGCGTGTGTCGCCACGGCGTGTGTCGCGTATAAATTTAGTTTTTCATGGCGTGTGTCGCCCTTACAAGATAGTTTTCATGGCGTGTGTCGCCTTACAAGTTAGTTTTCATGGCGTGTGTCGCCTTACAAGATAGTTTTCATGGCGTGTGTCGCCTTACAAGTTAGTTTCCATGGCGTGTGTCGCCTTACAAGATAGTTTTCATGGCGTGTGTCGCCTTACAAGTTAGTTTCCATGGCGTGTGTCGCGTATAAATTTAGTTTTTGTGGCCATGGCGTGCGTCGCCTTACAAGTTAGTTTTTATGGCGTGTGTCGCCTTACAAGTTAGTTTTCATGGCATGTGTCGCCTTACAAGTTAGTTTTCATGGCGTGTGTCGCCACGGCGTGTGTCGCGTATAAATTTAGTTTTTTTGTGGCCATGGCGTGTGTCGCCTTACAAGTTAGTTTTTATGGCGTGTGTCGCCTTACAAGTTAGTTTTTATGGCGTGTGTCGTCTTACAAGTTAGTTTTGTGTGTACTGCGCTTGCGCAGTCAACACTATGCACTTATACCGTAAAATTGTAAACAAAAGAAATGTTAACAAAAGAAATGTTAACAATGCTCTATTGTCAACATCAAATCGATAAACAAACCACAGACAATCGATCAAATCAATAACAAACCACGGTTTCCGAATTTTAATGGCCGGCGCTTCGATACCATACACAATAATGTAAATCAAGTCGATACAATAGCAATGAATCAAGCCTTCGATAAAATGCGCAATAAATCAAGCCTTCGATACGAAATCCTCCCTTCGACGTGATCGCAATGAATAATAATAATAACTAATTTACATAGCGCTTATTCATCGCTGGGCTAAGCGCTTTACAAAGTATAATGGATAAAAAGTAATGAATCAAGCCTTCGATAGGATACCCAATAAATCTAGCGTTCGATGCGATCAAAATGAATCAAGCCTTTGATAAAATACGGGATAAATCTAACCTTCGATACGATCGCAATGTTTCAAGCCTTCAATAAGATACGCGATAAATCTAACCTTTGATACAATACATGCATACATACATCAATCAATCACAATGAATGAAGCCTTCGGAAAGATGCAATGATCTAGCCTTTGGTACGATACGCAATGAATCAAGCCTTCGATAAGTTACGCGATAAATCTAGCCTGCGAGCAAGCTCTCTTGGCGTTTTTGGAGGGAAAATAGAAAGAGCGGGGGAAAGAGAGCTTGCACTTATGTCACAAAATTTTGAATGCCGCCCCTCAAAACCCCCGCCGTTTCCAGCTGTTTGAGCTGTCAAAATTTGGTCAATTGAAACTTCGTGGTCGTCTCAATTTTCTACGTAACGCAATGCCTTGTATTCGATCTCACACGCTCGAAAGTCGTTTCTCGAAAATTACTAAACGGATCGAATCGAAAAACATCTCTATCGAAAGGGGTTTCAAAGCGCAGGACAGCTATAATATTTGTTCCCGACGTTTGTTAGAAATTCCGCTCTGAAATTTCTGTTGCAAGATTTTGCATATTTAATTACAAAAGCCAGTGTGTAGTATTTAACCTTCGATACGATCGTAATGAATCAAGCCTTCGATAAGTGACGCCATTAATCTAGCGGATCGTTTTCTGTACTTGCCAGTAAGTTTTACCCTGGTTCTGTCAACACGCTTAACTACATGAACATTATTGTTTGTTTTATACATTGGACCTTCGGTCCCATCGATTTGGCAACGGATCGTAGATAAAACATTTGACACATACGCCATTGACACGCGAGGTGTCACTTGCGAGTATATGCCGGCTCATTGACTCTCGCGAGAAACGAGACACGTCTCGCGAGAAAGAGACGAGACTCGCGAGAAACGAGACGAGACGGTGTTGTCTATAAGATTCCATGTGAATGCGGCAAAGTATATATCGGTGAAACAGCGATATCGATGCGTGAAAGAATAAAGGAACACGACAGAGACATGCAGCTTGCAGGTACTCAGAACTCCGCAGTTTCGGAATATGCCAAAGAGACTGGGCACCTTCCTATTCTCGGTTTCACTGTCACGCCATAAATAAAAAAAATCAAAACCGTTCAATGAATGAAGTCAAGGAATTGACATGTCATAGATAATGAATAAATAAGGAATCAGTCCAAGTCTCAGATCTGTGCGGTATTCCGTACTCGAGTTATTTGTCAAAATGTTCCACACAAATTTATAGAGCTCAGTATGGAAACGCCATGTTGGAGTCCCTCTGATCAAGTAGTCTCCACACTTTAATTTAACATTACTTTGTTTTTTGGTTTTAACTTGGCTTGTCACTATCTCAAAATAATGAATTGATACTTTTTTCTTCAAGCTTAACATAACTGATCAGTTAAAAAAAAAAAAATGATAAATACAGTTCAATTCACATTCCTCAAGTCTTACAACTCTGTTTCTGTAAATTACATTCTTCATATTTATCAAGATTAGATAAATACCTGGCAAGTAAAATTAAAACAGTTTGTTATGATGTGAATTTTATTTTTATACACCCTTCCCAGTTCTTCCCTTCTATCCCCATCATCCTTTCCAAGCTGGCTAGTGTATTTTGAGTAAATCATATTTAGTGACAAAGACTTTACCACTTCCAAATGATAAATCAACCTAGGAAAAACCTTGCAGTACACACATGTACGCGTTGCGTACCTATTTTTATAGCGTGTGTCGCCACGGCGTGTGTCGCGTATAAATTTAGTTTTTTTGTGGCCATGGCGTGTGTCGCCTCACAAGTTAGTTTTTATAGCGTGTGTCGCCACGGCGTATGTCGCCTTACAAGTCAGTTTTCATAGCGTGTGTTGCCTTACAAATTACTTTTCATGGCGTGTGTCGCCTAAAATTTAGTTTAAACTAGATAAAATAAACGGCCTGCGCTCAAGTCATTCCTTATTTATAACAATTTGAATTTTTGAACAGTCTCATTACTTGCCAAACATCATAATTGACATATCGCATGCAAGTTGACAGCTGCAGATCTACATCTTAGTTGCCGATTTTAACCCAGCCTGTGTACATCCCGGCGCCTTCTCCGATCAAAAAAATCTGGGAGAGACGTTACTAATGATGTTAGGCTTCTTTTTCGAGTGAAAATTGTAACTATTAGCGTCTTCACAAACTTGATTTATCAGGCAGTGAGTGAAGCTTACGTTGATGGCGCCAAAGGATTGAAGAGAGATAAAAAGAACGGCGTGGCATACGCTAACTTTGGCTGCGCACAAATTTAGCCACCTAGATTTACCACCTTTGGTCTCCGCTTCAGTGAAAGAGTTTCGCGAGTGCGGTCAACTTTGTGTCGATCATTCGTCGTGTTTTTCATTCAACTGTGCGGCGTTCCTTGATAACGTGGAAAGAAAGATTTTGTGCCAGCTTTTGCAGAGCGATAAATACAACAAATCAAGCAAGTTTGCTCCAGTGCAATCTTTCATCACTTCAGCATAAAGGTGGGTGAAAAAAAGGTGAAATTTAAATTTTATCTTGAGAATTGCATTTCTACGCGGGTTCATTGTAGAACGCAGCTTAGATACTTCACCGCGCAGTGGAAGGTGTGTTTGTTTTTTACATTGGAGACGGAAAATTGGATTTACTACTATTTGCTCCGAGAAAATGTGATGCAAATTTTCGAAAAACGTGGTGTAAATGTGATACAAAGGCGGTAAAGACCGTTTCAGTCTGCACTATTGTACACCTCTGATGTACATGTGATGCAAAATCGGCCGTTACCGCCTTTGCATCATAACATTTACACCACGTTTTTCGAAAATTTGCATTTCAATTTTTCGTCTAGTGTTTTATTAATAATTTTACTGAATTTGAAAATTATGAACATGTTCACCAAGATACGTAGCTTTGGTTGGTTGGTTGGTTTGTAATTTTTCAGCACTTGAAAATAAAACGTGAAGGTCTTTATCCTTTAAACACTAACATCACTTTTTAAAGTCGCTCAACGATATCTATTCGGACAAATGAGGCAGGTGCAATTTTAAATTTTGTCAAAAAACAACTGAGAACTTACACGCGCGTTCTAAATATTTGCAGCTGATCCGGCTAATATTTGCTATTATTATACATTCAACTCACTATCTCTTTTGTGATTGGCCGAAAGCGTACAGTGAATTTTCGAAATCAGCGCCTTTGAAAGCATGACGTCATCTACCTACAGATTATACAATAATCATATCAAGTGCACTCAAGGTCACGGGTAATCATGTCAAGTTCGCGAGAGGATCACGGATAATCACGGGTAATCATGTCAAGTTCGCGCGCTTTACGTTGCTTGCCGCTTAAACAACATCGTTGGCAAAAGCATTATTTTTTTCGTTGAATGTATAATAAAAACAATTATTAGATTCGGTTTTTGTGATATCTAGAATAATCAAGGTCTCGGTAAGAGTTATCAGCCTCAGCCTTCGGCTTCGGCTGATAACTCTTACCTCGACCTTGATTATTCTGGATATCACAAAAACCTCATCCAATAATTGTTAATAAACCTGTTATCCATTCTCAAATTCATTACTTTATGAAGTGACAACAATGGAAATCATAGTGACGCATTATGCTCCTAAAATCTAGTAGATGCTTACGATTGAATCAAATAGTTTTTTAACTAAAATATAGATCGTCATAAAAGTTATTGAAAAATCGAGTTCTCTCCACTAACATTAATTTTTTTATTCCGTTAAAACAGACCCCTTGCTCCAGCAACCCTTGTATCAACAATGCAACTTGTGTGGCCAAGTACGAAGACAACGATTACCAGTGCGCATGCGCTCCAGGGATACAGAGGAAGGGCACTGCGAAGGTATTTTAAGTTTTTTTTAAAATTTGAAACGATTCCTGTTTTGTTTTGTAACAATCACATCAGGCGATCTGCACTACTGTAGAAATAGAACAATTACCCCAATCCTGATGCATAGTTGGATAGCACAGGAATTATTTATTATTTTTTTCTTAGACGACGAATGTTCCACCAATCCATGTTTAAACGGTGGAACATGTGTTGATGGTGTGAACAATTATCATTGCAATTGTCCTGCATGCTTTAAGGTGATTCCTCAGAAATAAAAGTTGTCGAACAATTTTTTAAAACTTTCCCTGAATGTTCCCTACCAAGCACTGTTTCGAAAAATACAATAAAAAAGATAGGTCACCGTGCTCGCAAAAGAGATATGATGGACCAATGTTACCCCATTTATGCCTTGTACTGGTACTAATCACGCGCGTAGTTATTTCATCGGTTCACGTAACATTTCGCGGTAGCTAGAAGCAAAGTTTAAAGTAATACTTGAAAAAAAACTTGATCAGTTCAAAGTCTCGACCATATGGAACAATTTAATATATAATTTGTGGAAAAAATCACACAAATTTAAACGACATCGACTCAAAACGTTCCGCGCATCGATGTTTTCAAAATCATAACTTGCACCCACGAGTAACGGTTTTGTGCACGCTTTTGGCGATATCTTTTTTTCCTTCCGAAAATGTTTTTATTTTATTTTTTTAACTTATAGAGGATAATTTGAACATCAAAATAATGCACTAAAAAATATAGGTCACCGTGCTCGTTTACGAGAAAACGTTTATTTACCTCGCTGGCGAGCATAGCTACAAAGAAAAACATTAGATAAGCTCACTACGTCTGTCATTTTAATTAATATCAATGATTTTTAGTGTTGCTAAAGGGGCCTTAAAAATAACGTTTATATTTGTGTTATTTCTCACTAATTTCAGTTGTTTGCACTCTAGTCAACTTTTTTACTTTGAATCAATCATTTTATTTCCTATCTCTCACATACTTTGTCCATGTATATCACCCATCTTTGTTTTATTATTAGATGTTCAAGATCCAGTTGCCCTTTATCCTTTCAATACTGCTTACACTACAAAAGACATGATGGGAAAACAACCCGACGGAATTCCCTCCAACGTACAGCTTGCTGTGGGACCCGATGGGAACTCAGGTGGCTCGTACCAGTTCTTGGGTACATCGAACAGCTACATTGAACTCCCAAACAACGGTGGGTTAGACACTCAGTATTCCCTGACTATACTGATGTGGATATACCTTGAAGAATTACACGATGGACCCCTCTTCAACTACAGACCTGCATCTCCTTTTTCTCCGCGTTCACGTTTGGATAGCTGCTGGTGGCAAGTTATTCTTCCGTCTGGCAAATAGACAAGACGCTGTATACGACTTTATGGTGAGTCAGCCTCTTAACTCAGGCCAGTGGATTTATGTCGGTGCTTCGTATGATTACAACACTGGAGTGGCCAGGATGTGGATTGACGGAACAGAAGTTGCTCAGTCCAATGATGGAGTTTTCACTTTGAGTACTTCTTCTAACGTCAGAATTGGCGTAAAAAGTGACGATAGCAGATATTTTAAAGGGAGAATTGCAAGGGTACAAGTTTACAACGTAGCGCTGAATCTGGAACAGGTTTTAGCGGTGAAAACGAGAGGGCAAAGTTGAAACATTCAGACTTTGACAGTAAAAGATAAGTCGAAAGAGCCTGGGTAGCTAGCCATGAAAGTAATTACTCAATGCAAGCAGTTAATAGCGGTTTTAAATTGAGTGTCGAAAGTAATCTGGAATTGTTTTGATTTTGTTTTACTGCGTTCTGTGATCGGTTTAAAAATCTCGCGCCACATTTATTCAACCAATCAGATGCAAAACCAAGTGTTTACCCGCGCTTGGCGCTGGTTACGTTTGTTTACGTCGAGTTTTCATTGGTTTGTTTTATTGTTTATTGGGGTAATTAGCATAGTATTTATACGCCCTCCCGACTTGTTGTTCAGTTGTGCGTTCATGCCCCGAGTGTTTCGGTTTAGGCTCATTTTTTGGCTGGTAGATATTTGCTGTGGCTGTGATTCCTGCTCGGTCGATATAATCCTGTTCCGCTCACTCACGTGGTAAGCTTGTCTTTTCACTTTGGTCTGCCATTTAATACTCGTCTTGTAGTTCTGCATGTGTCTCGTTTTAAGTTTTTTTGTTTTCATGGCTGTGTGTCGCCTTAAGTTCCTATGTTAGTTTCTGTGGCCACGGCGTGTGTCGCCATACAAGTTAGTTTCCATGGCGTGTGTCGCCTTACAAGTTAGATTTTTGTGGCCACGGCGTGTGTCGCCTTACTAGTTAGTTTTCACGGCGTGTGTCGCCTTACAAGTTAGTTTTCATGGCGTGTGTCGCCTTACAAGTTAGTTTCCATGGCGTGTGTCGCCTTACAAGTTAGTTTCCATGGCGTGTGTCGCCTTACAAGTTAGTTTTCATGGCGTGTGTCGCCTTACAAGTCAGTTTTCATGGCGTGTGTCGCCTTACAAGTTAGTTTTCATGGCGTGTGTCGCCTTACAAGTCAGTTTTCATGGCGTGTGTCGCCTAAAAAAATAGTTTTTTTTGTGGCCATGGCGTGTGTCGCCTTACAAGTTAGTTTTCATGGCGTGTGTCGCCTTACAAGTTAGTTTCCATGGCGTGTGTCGCCTTACAAGTTAGTTTCCATGGCGTGTGTCGCTTTACAAGTTAGTTTTCATGGCATGTGTCGCCTTACAAGTTAGTTTCCATGGCGTGTGTCGCCTTACAAGTTAGTTTTCATGGCGTGTGTCGCCTTACAAGTCAGTTTTCATGGCGTGTGTCGCCTAAAAAAATAGTTTTTTTTGTGGCCATGGCGTGTGTCGCCTTACAAGTTAGTTTTCATGGCGTGTGTCGCCTTACAAGTTAGTTTCCATGGCGTGTGTCGCCTTACAAGTTAGTTTCCATGGCGTGTGTCGCCTTACAAGTTAGTTTCCATGGCGTGTGTCGCCTTACAAGTTAGTTTCCATGGCGTGTGTCGCCTTACAAGTTAGTTTTCATGGCGTGTGTCGCCTTACAAGTCAGTTTTCATGGCGTGTGTCGCCTAAAAAAATAGTTTTTTTTGTGGCCATGGCGTGTGTCGCCTTACAAGTTAGTTTTCATGGCGTGTGTCGCCTTACAAGTTAGTTTCCATGGCGTGTGTCGCCTTACAAGTTAGTTTCCATGGCGTGTGTCGCCTTACAAGTTAGTTTTCATGGCGTGTGTCGCCTTACAAGTTAGTTTCCATGGCGTGTGTCGCCTTACAAGTTAGTTTCCATGGCGTGTGTCGCTTTACAAGTTAGTTTTCATGGCATGTGTCGCCTTACAAGTTAGTTTCCATGGCGTGTGTCGCCTTACAAGTTAGTTTCCATGGCGTGTGTCGCCTTACAAGTTAGTTTTCATGGCATGTGTCGCCTTACAAGTTAGTTTCCATGGCGTGTGTCGCCTTACAAGTTAGTTTCCATGGCGTGTGTCGCTTTACAAGTTAGTTTTCATGGCATGTGTCGCCTTACAAGTTAGTTTCCATGGCGTGTGTCGCCTTACAAGTTAGTTTTCATGGCATGTGTCGCCTTACAAGTTAGTTTTCATGGCGTGTGTCGCCTTACAAGTTAGTTTTCATGGCGTGTGTCGCCTTACAAGTCAGTTTTCATGGCGTGTGTCGCCTTACAAGTTAGTTTTCATGGCGTGTGTCGCCTTACAAGTTAGTTTCCATGGCGTGTGTCGCCTTACAAGTTAGTTTTCATGGCGTGTGTCGCCTTACAAGTAGTTTTCATGGCGTGTGTCGCCTTACAAGTCAGTTTTCATGGCGTGTGTCGCCTAAAAAAATAGTTTTTTTTGTGGCCATGGCGTGTGTCGCCTTACAAGTTAGTTTTCACGGCGTGTGTCGCCTTACAAGTTAGTTTTCATGGCGTGTGTCGCCTTACAAGTAGTTTTCATGGCGTGTGTCGCCTTACAAGTCAGTTTTCATGGCGTGTGTCGCCTAAAATTTTTTTTTTGTGGCCATGGCGTGTGTCGCCTTACAAGTCAGTTTTCATGGCGTGTGTCGTCTTACAAGATAGTTTTCATGGCGTGTGTCGCTTTACAAGTCAGTTTTCATGGCCTGTGTCGCTCGCCTTACAAGTTAGTTTTCATGGCCTGTGTCGCTTATAAATTTAGTATTTTTTTGTGGCCATGGGGTGTGTCACCTCACAAGTTCGTTTCATGGCGTGTGGCACATTTTAATACAGGTTAGTTTTCATGGCGTGTGGCGCCTTATTAGTTAGTTTTATGGCGCGACCCTTGCTATTGCCGGGGTATGTTATTTATATGCCATATTTCACTTTATCATTTTGGGAATGTTCACGGAACAATTAAAGTGGGTGTGGTCATGAGGTTATGTTGTTTGGGTTATTGTTTTTACAACGAAGGCTATTTATTTATTTATTTGTTCTCCTCGTTTTAGTCACTGTACATTTTCTAGCCTCTACATACCTTATAACATGTTTCTGTTACGTTATTAAAGTACGGTATACACCGACCTCCACTTGTTCTTGTTATTTTATGGCACGTGCGTCTATTACGGTTTGTTATATTTTCCTCGCGCATTGTTGTTTTCGTTTGCCCCTTTTATGGGTCCACATTCAGTATTTTCTCTATGGTAAGGCCCTTGCTATCAATCTTGTCGATCCAGGACGGGTTGGAAGTCAGATTTTGTAATAAGGCCTCTATTAGGCATCCCCTTTCCGTCAGGCAGATGTAAATGACTCTTCAGCAATATTTTCTGTTGTTTCAGTCACTTTGCATTGAAACGTGGTCTTTAATTTCCAGAACTATTGTTGAGTTAGGGTAATTAAATGACATTGCATTTGTACGACGGTGATACATAACCCAATTCTTGCTCTGTTTTAGTTAGTGGTGTAATAGTAAAGTTTGAAAAATTAATGTGAATTTTCTCGAAAATTTATGATTTGAAATAAGCCCCCCCTCTCTATTAAGCCCCCCCTTCTTGAGGCCTGAAATTAAATAAGCCCCCGGGGGCTTAATAGAGCTTTTACGGTAATTGAAAATGTTCGGACGGAAACATTATCGGACATTCTTTTGTCCCAAAGTTTATTCGATCGAATATTTTTGTGTTTAAAGTATGTAATTAGTTGATTTAATTATATAAAGATGATTTACAGTCCGTACTGCGCAAACTCCGCCTGCAATGTTTATGAGGTCCCATACGAAGGAATGTAAATACTAGCCAAAATAGAAATTGTTGAACAAACTTACCTTTTTCTTCTAATCAAAGTAACATTTCGCTGGGACAGTCAGTCCTTGGACTGTCCTACCTAGCACATGTGTCCAAAACAGTCACCCCCTCCCCTCCCCTGAAATTTTGCCAACACCATAGGCTTGAGGTGGCACACAAAACCTTGCTCCGAGCGGGTACGTTTTGCCAAATTCGGACAGATTGTTGGACAAAATGACTACCAGACCAGGAGACTTGACCCGGATTTGTACCAGGCACTCGCTGGTGAGTATCCCCCTCCCCCCGGTGAGTGTCCCCTCGGGAAGAGTGTCTTACTCGGGTAATTGTCCGGTCTAGGGCTGTCCACAAGTTGCTCGGCAACTTTTTGGCAACTTTTCGTATTTCGAGCAACTCTTTTCATTTCGAGCAACTTTTTGCATTCTGAGCAATTTCTACCCATTTGAGTCTTGAAATGCTTAGAAATGTTACTTTGATTATCATATTTTACTTTGATTGGCGATTAGCATATGTTTTTCTTTAGACAAAATGACAAACATTTTTTCTTTTTTTAAATTAAAAAAAAGCAACTTTCTGGATTTTTGGAGCAACTTTTGAGCAACTTTTTGAGAAATTTCGAGCATATTGTGGGCAGACCTAGTCCGGTCACACGCAAAAACTGGTCTTCATAGCTTAGTGTTGGTAGGGAATCGCACCGGTAAACGCGAAGGCATGGGTTCAAATTATAGACCAATTTTTAAGTTAATGGGACAACCATGAGAGATTACGTGCTGGTTGTGTGACATGCTTTAAGGTAGGGGGTAGGGTTTCACAGTCCAAAGTTTAGTGTGATCACATGCATTAGTAACGCAAACTGTACGCTGAGCCAATCAGAATCGGCTGGTATTTCACTGTCAATCAATCCTCAGGCATCGAGCACGAGTTGTGTGTTCATTCATTCCTTCGCTGCGAGCTAGCAAACTGTATTTGTCTTGTTCTACGACGTGTTTTTTAATAACTTTCGCAGCCGTTCAATTTGTTTCTTCGCTCGCTTCTGAGACGGTTTCCCTATCCTGTGAGGCGATCCTGTGAGGCGATTTTAAGTTTCAGGACTGCAAATCATGCCGCCACGAGCACGCCGGTCGACTTCCCGCCCAGGCGCACAACCGAATATCGACCCGACCGTGCTTGGAGCCCTATCCATCGCCGACCTTCGCTCTCTTTGCGTTCAACATGGGATTCCGTCGACAGGAGTCCGAAAGACTCTCGAACGCCGGCTCCGGGAGCTGAACAATCCACCACCAACTCAGGTTCAAAACATCAATGAACATGAACCAGCAGCTCCAAACAACGACGAAACGGCGGCACACAGGCAAGAGCGCCCTGAGTTTACAGACGGCCAGATGCAGACGATCCAACAATTAATTGCGGACACTGTGAAACAATCTGCCAGGGAGATAGCGACCGAAGCGGCTAGGGCCGCTGTGAGTGCTTCGTCGAGCCTCCTTGCCCAAAGGCCCGCTTCGCTTGTGCGTGGCACAGCGCCCGAAACGACAGTTCCCACGAACACTGCGGCGGTAAACTTCGCATCGCCCTTCCAAGACATCCCAGGGCAGTATATCAAAGACATCCAATGTGGTGAGTTTTTTGATCTTTCAAAACTACTTCCTAAGAACCTGTCGCTGCACGACGAGGAGGATAATCTTGTCCTCTCCTTAGAGAACTACGTTGTTAAGGTGTCGAAGAAATCGAAGCAGACGGCCTCCACCTCAATTACCGATATTGAACAGTGGACCACTGCTTTTACGCCCTATATGAGTGTACTAATCGACAAGTTCCCAACACGATCGCAGGAACTCTTGCAATATGTTAGTTTAATTAGATACGCAGCCCGTGTGCACAAAGGGTTAGGATGGGCCATTTATGATTTTAAGTTTCGCCAGAAAGCTAGTGTAAATAAGTCTATTAATTGGTCAGTGGTTGACACTCAGCTTTGGTTAACCATTTTTACTGTGTCACCAGCGATACTCAAAGAAGAGTATCCGCTTTTTTCCAATGGACCCCAGCGAAGTGTGTCTACAACAGGGGACGCGAACAGAGGCACATGCAACTTTTACAATAGGAGTGGCACATGTAATAGAGACCCCTGCTATTTCAGACATGTGTGTAACAGATGTAGTGGATTGCACCCAAGGGTTGACTGCCCGGCCCACCCTGTGCGGCAACCAGAGCGGGAAGGGGGGAGGAATAGAGATAGTGACCATGGAAGCTCAAAGTCAAGTTCCTCTCATCGAAAGTGAGAACAATACTTGCCCCCTCCCGACCCCTATTAATGTACGACGACTTGAGGAAACATTGACTAATCATCCTGATCAGGAATTTGTCTCGAAATTGTGTAACAATCCTAGGTATGGGGCCGATGTGGGTTTTACTGGGAGACGTGTTGCTAGATTCTCTAGGAATCTGCCCACTGCCCTTTCCCAACCAAATATTGTTTCAGAAAACCTTTCCAGGGAAGTGGCCCTGGGGCGAGTTGCGGGTCCTTTCCCCAGCCCACCACTGCCCAATTTCCAGGTGTCACCCATCGGATTGGTCCCCAAAAAACATTCTACTAAGTTTAGGACCATCTTTCACTTATCTTTCCCAAAATCTGGAGAGACGAGTATCAACTCTTCAATCCCCAAGGAGGATTTCAGCCTTCAGTATATAACAATCGACAATGCAATCCAAGGGATTTTGAGCCTCGGCCAAGGGTGCTTTGTTGCGAAGACAGACATCGAGTCAGCGTTTCTGAAGAGACTCTTATTCAGTATGTTGCATATTTAGCCAAAACAATTAAACACTCATCCATCAAGGGTTACCTGGCTGCAGTTAGACACCTGCATATCCGCTCAGGCTATGACCTGGACCTTAAGAAATTCTTGCGCCTGCAGTTGATTTGCCGTGGCATCAAGCGTTCCCAGGGCGATTCTACCCGCATTCGACTCCCTATTACAATAAACCACCTGAAATTGTTCTTCCAACTTCTTGCAATCCCAACCACCACTATTTATGACTCTATTATGGTATGGGCAGCCATTACCTTAGCCTTTTTTGGTTTCCTCCGCTTGGGAGAAATGACCTGCAACTCACCCTATTCATGTACACTCCACTTGTCTCCAGGGGATGTAACCTTTTTCCCAAGTTTTCAGAACCCTGAACATATGTCAGTTAGGATAAAAATATCCAAAACCGACCCATTTCGTTCGGGTCAGACTATTGTTATTGGAAAGACTGACCAGAGGGTCTGCCCTGTTTTGGCTATGACAAATTATTTGTCCTACCGGGGGACCACAACAGGTCCACTTTTTCAGTATTTGTCTGGCGCTCCCCTCACAAAAGCGGGACTTACCTCTGAAACTAGGCAGCTTCTCTCTATGTCAGGTTTTCAGCCCTCTCAGTATGCGGGACATAGCTATAGAATTGGGGCTGCCACAACCTCGGCTTCTGTGGGCCTTCCCCCTTGGCTAATAAAAACACTTGGGCGGTGGTCCTCTGACTGCTACGAAAGATATGTTCAGTGCCCACATTCCCTTCTTTCTGGGGTTTCCCGTCAGCTGTTAGGTGATACCTTTAATTAGTTAATTCATTACTTATTTTAGGGGTTGGGGTTGTTTCGTCTATGGGGAATACACTTTGTGTATTTGTGGGGATGAAGTGCTCCCTTACAGGCACTCTTGGCCCCATAGACTCACAGAATTGATGGGTTACCATGGTAACCATGAGTCTAAACTCCCTTAGGACTAGGAACCTCTTTCAGGGTATTGTGACCTGCAGCCCTGAGGGGGAGTAGGGACCTTTTCAGGGTATTGTGACCTGCAGCCCTGAAAGGGAGTAAGGACCTGTTTCGGGGTATTGTGACTGCAGCCCCGAAGAGGATTAGGAACCTCTCCCAGGGGTTTGTGACCTGCATCCCCGGAGAGGAGGGGGCTTTGACCCCCCTTACCAAGCCAGATTAGTGATTCATTTATTGATGGCATTTAGTTCCACTGGCCTGCTATTGGAGTACTTCATTCCCAACCCCTTACCCCACATATCATTGTTGTGTTCTTATTTCTCATGGGTTGGGAGCATTAAAGACCAATTTATGTCCTCATAAATTTAAGTTAATGGGACAACCATGAGAGATTACGTGCTGGTTGTGTGACATGCTTTAAGGTAGGGGGTAGGGTTTCACAGTCCAAAGTTTAGTGTGATCACATGCATTAGTAACGCAAACTGTACGCTGAGCCAATCAGAATCGGCTGGTATTTCACTGTCAATCAATCCTCAGGCATCGAGCACGAGTTGTGTGTTCATTCATTCCTTCGCTGCGAGCTAGCAAACTGTATTTGTCTTGTTCTACGACGTGTTTTTCCCTCCCTCCCACCCTATGGTTTAAGCATGTCACACACAAATTAACACTAGTATTACACAATGCTTATGAATTTATGAATAGTTATAATATATCCTACTTAAGCTGCTAAGCTGGGCCTTTGGCCCCCATGTTACGAGATCATTGACTAGCTTTTCTATGTACAGCCAATGTACATGTATCTAATTTTCAGATACACAGCAATATGTATTGATATCTCTTTATACAAAACGTTACAGTTAGGAGCTATTTTTGTTACTGTTAGCAACCAATGCTGTTGGTATTAATTTTATGCAGTTTATATGCATCAAAGACACTGAATGAACTGATTAGCCTTGTCTAATCTCAAGGACTACATAATTGTAGTAAGGAGTTAGTCTACAATTTAGATTTGTCTAATCGAAATACACAAATAAACTTTGGGTTGGGATGAAGTGCTCCCTTACAGGCACTCTTGGCCCCATAGACTCACAGAATTGATGGGTTACCATGGTAACCATGAGTCTAAACTCCCTTAGGACTAGGAACCTCTTTCAGGGTATTGTGACCTGCAGCCCTGAGGGGGAGTAGGGACCTTTTCAGGGTATTGTGACCTGCAGCCCTGAAAGGGAGTAAGGACCTCTTTCGGGGTATTGTGACTGCAGCCCCGAAGAGGATTAGGAACCTCTCCCAGGGGTTTGTGACCTGCATCCCCGGAGAGGAGGGGGCTTTGACCCCCCTTACCAAGCCAGATTAGTGATTCATTTATTGATGGCATTTAGTTCCACTGGCCTGCTATTGGAGTACTTCATTCCCAACCCCTTACCCCACATATCATTGTTGTGTTCTTATTTCTCATGGGTTGGGAGCATTAACCCGTCTATGCCCTGAATTATTTTCAGGACTTCCTATCATTAAAACAGTCCTCCAAGCTATGTCCTTATATAAGCAACAAAGCCAGCCCCCCTTACTAGTAATGTTAGACTTTCTCAAAGTTCTTCACTTCTCGTTTCTGATCTGTGAGTTGGTCCCGGCGCAAAGCTCCCTTGCTCGTGCTTTGTGCTTGATTTTTCGCGGTTCGCGCTTTTTTGTGGCCAAGTCTATTGGTCATCAACGTTACAAAAACTGTTTGCTTGCATGAATAACATCAGAAAATTAACAGGTTAAGAAGTGGCAGAAAGAAACGTTTTGTCCAAATTATAGTTTTGTAGCGTTTTTCATAACCGAGTTATAGCCAAACTAATTTTCAGAAAATTACAGTATTTAGTATGTGTCCTTCAGAGGGACACAAATATGGCCGCCATAAAATTGCACAAGAAGTAGAGTAGATTCTACCGTCAATATCATTTGCTTTCACTTCAAATCTGTTTAGACATTACTTCTAAATTATTATCACGTCTGAAAATTTAAAAAATGATATAAAAATATCCGTTTTTGTGACAGTTCAGAAAACACGTTCATCCGGGACATCACAAATTTCAAATAGCTTTATTTCCAAAAGGAATCACTGGATCGATACCAAACTTTGCATAGAGATTAATGATTTCCATGTCTAGAAGATATACAAATAATAGCTTTGTAGGATTAACAGTTTAGATTTTAGAATTTTGATGACGTCAGATGAAAACAAAGAATAGTATTGTCAACTATTCTTGGTTTGCATCTGACGTCATCAAAATTCTAAAATCTAAACTGTTAATTCTACAAAGCTATTCTTTTCACATATTCTACATATACAAAACATTAATCTCTATGCAAACGTTTGGTATCGATTCAGTGCTTCGTTTTGAAAATAAAGCATTTTGAAATTTGCGATGTCCCGGATGAACGTGTTTTTGAACTGTCACAAAAACGGATATTTTTATGTTATTTTTAAATTTTTATACGCGATAATAATTTAGAAATGATATCTAAAGAATTTTGAAGTGAAAGCTAATGATATTGATGGTAGAATCTACTCTACTTCTTGTACAGTTTTATGGCCGCCATATTGGTGTCCCAAAGAAGGGCACAAACATGGCGGCTGCAAACTCATTAATAATTCGCCACGTTATAATAAAGGAACAAATACTGAATTTATTTGTAAACAGACATGGGTTCATTTAACTAAAATGAAAAAGCAAGACATACCACTACCTATAACTTAACACTAGTAATAGTTCTCACTATATCTGCCCCCGCCATTTGATGATATTACGTTTTGTTTATAGAAATATTTCGGACATTTTTTAAGTAGATTTTGTGATGTAGCTTATAATGATCAATGGTGTAACAACTTACTGATCGTTCAATCCTTGAAATAACACAAAATGGAACAAAACTCAGTTATTCAGATAAATAATAATGATCTGGGTTTATTTATACTGAACAATGTACATATTGTTAAGCGCTGTGAACTTTAGAAATAGCGCTATATAAATTATTAAATTATTATTAACAATGAAGTTTGTTGAAAAGATGCTGATCCTTTTGACTGGGTTTTACTTTTTTTGACTTGAGATTCTGATCTGTTTACGTCTGTTAATTCGGGAATATCTCCCGATGCTGGTTCACAATCAAATGAGGACTGTATCTCTCCAAGTTATAAAATGCGTTTATTCGTAGATTCACAGTTCTTTACACTCACAATTCCGGAATTGTGCGGTTGAAACCGCTAATCTTAGTCTTAACGAGTTAATATTTATATCAGACAGCGTTGCTGATTTGTGTGTGACAAATCAAGTTGTGTACCGAACAATTCTATCCGGTACTGTTGAATGACCTTTGTATTCAAAGAAATCACTGTAATGCAAGATACTCACCTTTGAATTGCAAATTTTCTTCAGACGAACGGTGAAATACGACAGCTTTAATAGACAGCTTTGGTTGTTTGTTCCAAAGTGAGCCGACCTCGTGCCAAAAATTACCCAATACCACCTTGCGGCCCTGGTGAAAAATTACCCGATACCACCCCGCGCACCCAGTTTTGTCAAATCGAGATTCATCCGCATACTGTAACATATATATCAATATATTTCAATATATATATTTATTTTTATATTTTCTTCAATTATATACACGCGGGGACTACTATTCTGCCTCCTCGGGGTTTTGGCCTCTGGGCCAAAACCCCTCCGGGGGCAATAATATTATTTACAATAATACTAAAATAAATAAAAATGGGTACAATCGATACAGCAATTTTCCCTTTCGACTAAAGATAACAATTGATGTCAATATTATTTTTCTTCCGTTGCGACTAAACACTTGACAAAAACAAAATCATTTCTCATTACAAAACTCCACCGTTTTCAACAAATTACACATAACTTCCACGCAAGGAATACCTAACGTCCCCAAACGTTATACAGTGGAACCCCGCTTTACGGACACCCGCTTAATACGGACACCCGCTTAATACGGACACCCGCTTATTACGGACAGTTTTGTTTGTCCCGACGAAAAGCTCATATATTTGCTCTTACATTAACCCGCTTAATACGGACACCGGTTAATACCATGTAATACGGACAACGGACACTTTTCTGTGACCCAAGTGACACGCTCTCATACAAAGTTAACCTCGCTTTACGGACACTGGTTATCTGTGCATTGTATGTTTTCATTTGTAACGATTATGTGCTAATTGTACCCTGTTAGAAAATGAGGGGGGTGCGGGGGGGGGGGGGTGCGAGGAGGGAATCCTATTTTAATACCATTTAGGATGATTTCTGGAGTAATTGTAGTCGAAACATGTAACAATCAACTTTCTGTACCATTTATGTAAGTGTCACAAGGACTTTTGACGAGAATTGTACTTTTTGCTCTCACAGTGGCAGCATTTAAAACGAAAAAAATTATTTACAGGCTGCTGTATTTATTTAAGCACAATCACGTTACAGACACTTATGTGTAGAAATGTCGTAGTGTAAATATATAAAGTGTCTCACTGCACCAGGATATACCCCATCGCTTTGATATATCTGTTGCCATTATCAGCCCCGAAGTGAGCCACATTTCCACAAGAGTTGCTATCATCACCCCTACCTCCTGTACCAAACCCAATCCTGGAGTCACAGCTGTAGCAATCGTTGCCGTTGTTCCCAAGAATGCCAATCCTTGCTTTAGGCCAATGTGGGTCAATGCCCGCATCAGTTACAACATTAAATCCTTCTCTGTTGCAATCGTGCTGTAACGAACCCTGTGAACCAATCAGCGACTTCCACGTGTCACGCCCCAGTGATGTGGCGCGGAATTCTCCGTCAGCGATCAGTGAGTACAGAGAGTTGGCCTGCTTGTTGATGACAATGTACTTGATTTGCTGGTCGATCTCCATACCGAGACAGATCTGGTGAAAGGCGTGTTCCAGTAGGTCGGTAACTTGGTCTCTTGTGTATCAAAGCCAGTTTTCCCTCCTACAAGGTTGAAAGTTTCTTTGTTGCTCCAGAGATTAGAATTGTAGTGAAACGTTCTCTGGGTATCAAAAAATATATATCTTATTAGACGTTTTAAGACGTATTATATATCACTGCATATTTGTACGAGTCTTGTATATATGTCTTATTAACCAAGCGCGAGGGCCGTGCTGGGAGCATATCGGCCCGAAGTCTTGACAATACGGATCGAGCGCAGCAAGATCCGTACAGAAAAGACCGAGGGCCGATATTCTCCCAGTACGGTCCCAAGCAAGCTTTGTTAATAAGATATTTATTACATGACTTTTTGCTTAAAAATAGCTGTGTAAATTAAACCAAATGCAACAAACTTTACCCGGTCCGATACTTAGGAAATATTGGACCGGCAATAAAGCATTCTGATTAGCTGATTTTAGTTATCGGCCCCAGCTCTCAACTGGCTTAAACGAACCGTTTTCGGTTGGTTTGGTTGATCAACTGTTTCAACCAAACCGAAACTAGCAACAGTTTCGATTGAAACCGTTGAAACCGTTTCAACCAAAAACGGTTGGAAAGTGTTCTATTGGGAAACCTCAACCGTTGATTCAATTGTTAGATTAGTATGATTAGTATTAGATTTTTATACTATTATTAGATATTTTACACAGTTTTAAATATTTTCAATTTGTTAGTATCTATTGATTTTTTTGTGTCCCCAAATTAGTATGGGATTTTCTCAGGCTACAAGGCATTGACAAGTTAATAAAGTTTTCTATCTATCTTCTATCTATCTATCTTCCCAATAGAACACGACCTTAGTCCGTTCGGCGAGTCAAAATACAAATGCGAATACAGATATTAATATCTTAGATATGCGATGCTTTCGAGTGGTAAGCGCGAGGCCGTACTGAGAGAATATCGGCACTCAGTCCTTTCGGAAAAGACTGAGTGCCGATGCCAGTGCCGATATTCTTCCAGTACGGTCCCGAGCAACATTGCTTGCTTAATAAGAGATCTTATGATTAGAAAAAGCTGTGGAAATTAAGCCATAACAATGTAACTGTAAAGCAGTCTGATTGGCTGATTTTAGTTATAGGCTCTCTCAATAACTGCCTTTGTCATGCAATTTTTGTCGTGTAATAATGCCGATTACGCAACGGCTTTCCTGCATTCTAATTGGCTGAATTATTCAAGACATGGGATAAACAGCGATACAGCACAGCATACTGCGCAGCCAAGCCAAGAAAACTGGAATATACCTGCTCGCCATTCATCTTCATAACCAGCGTCCATCCACTTCCGCCGCATGCGCCAAGACTGTTCATGTGACAAAACACAGGAATCTCCTCAGATCCTACTTTGAGTATGTAGGCTTTGTTTTGTTTGGATCTGATAAAATAAATAAATCATAAAAGTAGTCTTTCTCAACGAAGAAGACCATCGATCGTCTCTCTTTTGGCGTGCAGAGCCATTTTTCACTGGCTCATCAGTAAATAAACCATTTATTTGGCGACGTTCTCGTTTTTGTTTTGTTTTTGTTTTTTGTAAGTAAAGACTTTATTGAGCATTATGATTACTTGCATGTATGCTACTTAAAATTTGATGCTCTACTTACAATACTTTACATTACATACAATGCGATACTTACACTACTTAGGGCCTCCACAGACTAGAGAGATAGTTGTCGACAACTATTTAGTTGTCGATCATAAAAAGTTGTCGATAACAAAAAGCCAGTGTGTGAAGCTAGTTATCGATAACTAAGGGCCTTACTTATCGATAACTAGCTTCACACACTGGCTTTTTTGTTATCGACAACTTTTTATGATCGACAACTAAATAGTTATCGATAACAATTGGCCTAGTCTGTGGAGGCCCTTACAATACGGTACTTACACTACTTATAAT
The DNA here is from genome assembly GCA_029204205.1 of Desmophyllum pertusum. Taxonomy (NCBI): domain Eukaryota; kingdom Metazoa; phylum Cnidaria; class Anthozoa; order Scleractinia; family Caryophylliidae; genus Desmophyllum; species Desmophyllum pertusum. The sequence goes on along the minus strand of MU827345.1, from coordinate 500,608 downwards.
ACGATACTTGCACTGCTTACAATACAATACTTACGCTACTTATATAGAGGATATTACACGGCGGCGCGAAGATATGAACTGGTATGAACTGAAGGTGCGCTTTTTCAATAAGGGGAGGCTCTCCTAGATCCGCCAGGTTTCCTTCGATTCTGAGGCTCTGACGACCGGGATATTCTGGGCGTGTGCATTATTGTGTTGATCTATATAACAACAGTGAACTACTTACACGTTCTTGTCATAAATTTCCTTACACGTTGATGGCGAACGATCTAAAAGAGGATAAATAATATTTGCAATATATAGTTTAGACTACGAGCAGTCCGTCTTTCCCTTTGTCCGTCGAGCGAGAAGCGAAATAAACTGAGAGGAAAAAATAATCTCGCGGATGATTATTGTCCTCTCACTTTATTTTGCTTCTCGCTCGATGAACTAAGTGCGGAGCTACAGCGCTAGCTGCTCTTAGTTAACAACAACAACAACAACAACAACAAAAACAATAAGCTTTATTTGCATGACCATAAATCATTACAGTAATTGCAAAAACGTACAGTAATACTGATAGAAAACGAACGAAAAATAAATAAATAAAAATACAGTGGAAAAGAGAATTAAATCCTAATTCAGATCAAACAAGAATTTTCGAAGAAAATATAACCGGGCTTTTTTTATCAAGCAAGCAAGCCGTTTTACCTGCTTTCTTGCTTGAAATCTATCAGATTAGTCACGGCAGTCACGCTGAAGTCTGATGTTTGCGTATAGTGCCTACTGTCAATTTTCTTGCCTCTGAGCAGTCTTTGAAGATCATTCCTCAATATAAAGCCAAAGTTGAATAAGAGGAAAAAACACGACAACATAGGTACGAATCGGTGTTGAAACCATCAATCGCAGACGTTCCGCGTTGCACCATCATCATTCGCAGCTATTCTAGTCACAGTTCGACAAATTGCGTGAGTCAAAAATGTGATATTGTAACGTAATGGTTGTTATTTATAAATCTTCTGCATACAAGGAAGTGAATTGCTGCACCAACACGAAAAAGTAATGTATTTCACACTAAATAAACAGCAGAGTATTCATGTTCAAATCAAAAGTAATAGCTTGATATGAAATTTGACCTAACGGCGACCCTGGTTTATCACAGACGTTGACTCATGTGACCCCATGACGTAATCGTCCTTATTTATAAATCTGCATTTCTCAGCAAGTTTCTGTTTTTCTCAGAAAATATACGGAAAAGATATGTATTTCACACAAAATGACAATTATTTAACAGGACAATATTCATAAAAATATCATTTAGGCAAAGGATGACCCTGGCGAAATCTAACGTAGCCTTGATAAAAAAAGGCACGCAATGCGTGCAAGAGCTATTTTTTGGAGTGGTAAAGAATGGTGTTATGGATCATGAAAAGATAATTGGATTGGAAACTGTACGTAGATCATGTTGGTTGTTTTGAGTTGGCAGATTGGCTTTAGTATAGTGTATTTTAAGTTATCAAAAATCAAGCGATGTGGCTTGTTTTCCTGGCAAACAGTTTTGTGCTGGTCAAGTTGATTATATTCAATGGACGATCGAATGTTTCCAGTCAGAGAATATTCAAACGTTTTTTATATTTTATTAATTTTACTTGGGTGGTTTAAGTTTTAAAATTGCGAATTGTAGTTAAAAGGAAAATAACGTTTGGTGTCGTCGATTAGAAAATAATGCAATTCTTGGATGTTAAAAGTGTAACGTGAAAGAAATAAAAAAGAGATTGGACTTGCATTGGTGTTTTGAGATAAAGAATATTTTCCAAACATTTTGAAAAGTTACATTTGTTACCAAGTGGTCAAACTCAAAGACTCGAAGGGTTGAATGTCAGAGCAGTCAGCTACGCATGCTCCCCCAGTCCGCGATCCAGGTGGAGAGGATCGCAGGCACAACCGAAACACCCACAGCTGGAGACTGAGCCTACCCCACCCTGGGAGTGCAAATCCCCACCTCCAGTCCAATAGTTGACTACTATAAAATAAAAACGGTTCTGTGAGGGGCAGTTGTTTTTACATCTTCCTTTAACTACCAGGCAAAGAAACAGTTGGAAAACGAATGCGTGACAATTGAACAAACCTGCGTTACACATGACAAGGGTCAACAAAAGTATTTTATTTAGGTATTAAAACATAAACCATTTGTGTTGTGGTTCATCAAGAAATATTTGTGCCAGTACAGTGTGTTGTTTTAAATATTAAATTGTACTCCTTATCATCGTATAATTAAAAGCCTTAGGGAAGGTCTGCTTAAAACATTCATGTAAATTTGATTGATGACCTTTTGACCCTGACATGTTGTAATGCATTTATTAATCAAATACAAAATGCTAAAATTTAATGACAATCCACATAGCAGAACACCAAGAACTGCAAATCCTCACAGTACCTTGAAGGAAAATAATTTTTTGATTTCATTCCAAAGAAAAACATCACGTTTTCATTAAAATTTCGGCTCTTTTACATGTAATTAAATTAAATTTACATTTGAAAACAAGTGTATCAAATTATATTTTGTTTTCGATATCCATATTTGTACTGCAGCAAATTTGCACCAAACTGGAAATAAATGCCATATATTGAAAATATATATATTATTATATTTTATTCAACACGCAGATATTTATCCAACTGAGAAACAAGAACTAATTCAATTATCACAAGCGTTTGTACGAAAAACAAAAGTATCAGGTTACATCCTTTGCATGAAAAACAAAAGTATCAGGTTACACACGCCGACATTACAGCCAAAAGTATCACATTACATATGTTTCTGTTTTACCGAAATTAATATGGTAAACATTCGGATAAAACGTAACAAGTTCTGTGAATAAAATCAACCCAAGAAGATTGACCGAAAGTCAACTATTAACAAGACAAGAGAACTTGCGTAAGCATATTTCAACTTTTCTCTTCAAAATATCTGCTCACGAATTTACCACTTCCCGTGAAAATTTCTGCACTCAACAGCAAAACATCGAAATAGCGCGTGTTTAGCAAAAATCAAATTCTGTTTGGCATGATTCGTCACCGAATCCTCGAATATTCAAAGTAGTTACTTTAGCGCGGAATTCTCAACGTACCGGGGAAAATAAGAGACTTCTGGTAAAATCTCATGAATGAACATAACAGTAACAATACAAAGGATACTAGGTCTTAGTTTTCGAGGGTCGTAGTTTTTTGTAACACCCCTATTTCTTCTTCTTTATGTTTGTTCCTTCGTGGTTGATCGAAGTTCTTACTGCATGCTGAATCGGCGCCATTCATACTTTCAGATGTCAAGTTCAGTATTGGTCTCATCAGGTTTTCCTTTTCTGGCGCTTATCACTAGCTTAGCTTAGGTTGCCTTCATCTTCTCGAAGGGATCGATGTCTTAGTTATATGCCGGTCTTTACACACAAACAAAGATGGCAGTCCGAAAATTGCTCTTCTTCTGATGCAGCTTTACAAACGGCAATTTCATTGGTTGTTGAACTAAGTGTTGTTGATGGTAGTCCGATTTTGATTGGTGGGACAAACATACATACCTACCTACCTCGCTACATCGTCCAATACGACAGCTAATTAAGAAGCTATTTTTTTTGAAAAAAATAGCTCAAAAATTGATCTAATGGCGCTTCCAGTGTATGTGATGTACGTACGCACCTCACAGACAATCTCTTCAAGTCACGATTCGACGTGACCCTATGACGTAATCGTCCAAATATAAATCTGCACGTCTCAGCAAGTTTCTGTTTACATAAAATCTGCGAGTCTGGGCAAGTTTCTGTTTTCCTTTTCGGAAAAGAAATGTATTTCACACAAAACAAACAGGACAATATTATGACCCTGGCGAAATGTAACGTAGCCTTGATAAAAAATTTGATCTAATGGCGCTTCTAGTGTATGTGATGTACGTACGCACCTCACAGACAATCTCTTCAAGTCACGATTCGACGTGACCCTATGGACGTAATCGTCCAAATCAAGAGACTATGATCTAGTCTCTTGTCCAAATATAAATCTGCATGTCTCAGCAAGTTTCTGTTTACATAAATCTGCGAGTCTGGGCAAGTTTCTGTTTTCCTTTACGGAAAAGAAATGTATTTCACACAAAACAAACAGGACAATATTATGACCCTGGCGAAATGTAACGTAGCCTTGATAAAAAAAAAATTGATCTAATGGCGCTCCTAGTGTGTCCACCTAGTAGTGAGTACAATGATTTAATATTTTAACGAGTCAAACTCACCGACGTTGCGAAATCTGTACGCCGCTCCGATGTGTTTACGCGGTCCTAAATTAATATCTATTTGGACCAGTCCAACTTTCACATAGGCTCGATTTCCGCCGCTCTCTCGAGTCCGGGCTTCGTTCTTCCCCGAGAAAATCTTTCACAAGGCGAATACATTCATATATATTCATACTCACCCCTAGCTCTCCTCCTAGCACTTTGGCGGAGTAGAGGTATAAGAGATCGACGACAAAAAAAAAAAACAGAAGCTATTTTATTAACCGGGCTGGGCCCCAGGCCCACGCCCGGTTAACTAGACAGATAACAATTTGTTTCTCAGATCAAAACAAGAGGAAATGAACTTTACCAACTGTATGTTAATAAAATAATCAGCGGAGTTGATCAACTCTATAATTAATTATGTGAGTGCACATTAGAAAGTTTTCCTTGAAAGTGGAAAGTTTAAGATGATATATCAAATCTGCATGTTGATTACTCTCATAGTCATACTAGAATTAGGTATTTTGTTTGTTTGTTTGTCTTATTCATGTTTACTATTTTTTAGCTTATGCGCCAAATATCTGATACCAATTATTTCAGTTACATAAAATTTAAGATAATCTAAATGGGGACTACCTTGTAAAAGCCCGTTAGGGTTTCTTTAGTCCTCCTCCCAAATGTTTCAAAAATGTCCAATACTGTATAATCCATCACTTTATTATGGGAAATAAACATTCATTCATTCCTTCCTTGAAAGTGGAAAGTTTAATAAGTGTTTTTGTGTAGAGGCGCGCAAATCAGTTCACTTCAGTTCTCGACCAACTTTCTGTCCTTGGCAAGTTTATTTGCATGTCAATGTCTTGTTTTGTGTTTTTAAAGCTCGGTATGTCCTTGTTGAAAACGTTCAGGCTAGTTTGCCCGGCAGGGTTTTGAACATTAAGGAAACTTGCGATAATTACTTGTTTGTACGGCTTTTCGACATGTTAACACTTCGGTTAATTACTTGAAATTTACCGTTATCAGGCAACTTAAAGTCGATAATTAACTAAGTGTTTGGATAATTAATTAGTGTGTCGTGAGTGTAACAGTTACTTAATGTTGTTTTCAACAAGGAAAAGCTTGCAAATGTTAGATATTGCTATAAATCTTCTTACCGTCTACGTACTGAGCGCAAGGGCACCCGACAAGGATGTTTAAGCAGTCGTTTTACCGTTTTTAAAAAGCCTTTTTTAAAAAGCAATATTTGTATAAACTAACACAGTTTAACCTGTTCGGATTCTAAAGAATGTTAAAGTGTCAGAACTTTTTAGGGAACGAAATCTTATTGACTGAGTCAGTACGAATTTACGAGCTGCTGTTCCTTTCCGAAAATGGCATAGCTTACCTTTTTTATATCCAAAACCCCAAACACATTTTTATCTCTCCGAAAACAACAGGCATTACTTTTCCCATATTACAAAAGCTTTAATAGGTGACATTTCACTAACGAAAGCTTCAGTTTTCCATCACACCTTTATCCTTTATCCCACTATCTGAGGAGTAGGCCTTCCGAACAAATATTCCACCGAAACGGTCCATTGGGTGTCCTTGGTTAAGGGGGGAGAACCTAAACTACAAGGAACCACAAAAATGTTGCTAAGGAAATCTCTAAACCTCCATAACTTTGGTTCCTGGACTCCAGTGGGCATCAAACGTTGTAGTGTTTGTTCAATTCACGTTCCCTTAAAATATTTCGAACCATGCCCATATTTGGTGTGTCACGTGACCAAAATGAAAAATGTCTAAAAACTCGGAAGGATTTGATCGTTTTCAAATTATTACTTTATAATTTGCTGAAGAACGTCAATATCGACAACTTGTAGCATGCGTTTGATGAAATGTACAATATTTCGGAAGTTATAAAACTTTAAGAGTTTTAAAGCTTTATAACTTCTGAAATATTGTACATTTCATCAAACGCATGCTACAAGTTGTCGATATTGACGTTCTTCGGCAAATTCTAAAATAATAATTTGAAAACGATCAAATCCTTCCGAGTTTTTAGACATTTTTCATTTTGGTCACGTGACACACCAAATATGGGCATGGTTCGAAATATTTAAAGGGAACGTGAATCAAACAAACACTACAAACTTTGATGCCCACTGGAGTCCTGGAACCTTGTGGTTCCTTGTAGTTTAGGTTCTCCCCCCTTAAAGCATAGTAACTCGAGCGAAATGGTTATGAAGCCCGGCAAAGTTCTTTGTTATATCTTTTTGTTCGCCTTTTTGGCCTTGACCGTGCACAAAACCTGACAAAATACAATAGGTGTTTACGTGTGTTCAAGCAACTAACCAATAGAAACGTTTCTGTTACGTAATTCATGCATATAGGTGTATGAGCGCAAAACAAAAGATTGTGCAGGGTCGTGGACCTTCCAACATAAACCTTGCAATCTTTGTTTGCTCCTTTGAAGTTTGCCGGGCTTCATAACCATTTCCCTCTATGATTAAAGTAAAACTATTTATTACCCATGTTAACTTGACATCTGTCTCCAGTCCAAGGTGACTTGCACGAGCACGAAAAGGTTTTATTTTCCCTGCCGGGCAAACAAGATCCACCATTGAGGCAGCTGGAGATCAGGCATGGATCCTGAGTAAAAAAAATATATATAATGAGAATCTCGTATTGCACTTAATTTACTGATCATTTCAACAACACGCGAACTATGAAGATAGAATTGCGTTTTTCACTGCCAAATTACCGAATATCTGATATATCAGATTCCCACACGGCAAACATGTAAAACAGTAATGTTAGCATTTTTTTTAAACTTTTTTTTAGTTTTACTGACGTTTCTGTATACCGTGTGTTATAAATAAAGATTCTATCCTATTCTATTCTAAACACGAGAGAAAGTTTGGGAGAATTCAAAAGTTTTCTCATAAGTACTTTCGAAGCTAGTTATATGGCCTTAGCTCCCACTAGTCTCCTGTAGCTCAGTCGTAGAGCGTCCGACCGGTGTGCGGAAGGTCGTAGGTTCGACTCCTGTTGGGGGAACTCGGAATTTTTTTTACGAGTAGCTTGTGTCACTGACTGAATAATATCTTTCTCATACTTTCGAATTCTCCCAGACATTCTCACATCAGGCTATGTAAACAAGAAGCGGCCGTTTTCTATTTCTTTTATAAAATAAAGCCAACAAAATAAAGTGATTTGTAAACAGTTGAACCTCTCACCCTGGTGCAGAATGATCTGGCCGTTGTAGGGAGGTTTCAATAAGAGTAAAGTGACCTAAAGTGTATGGATCGGCGCACGGTCGGGACGAAAAATCCTGGTTGTTGTGGAGAGGTGGCCGTTATAGAGAGGTGGTCGTTAGTGAAGGTTCGAATGTATGTAAATTATAAACTTATTTTTTAATTGATTGAAATTGTTTACTTTACAAGCCGGAACAGAATATGCGAATCTGAGCATGTAATATTAATTCAGAAATGTAGCAACCATTTCCATAAAAAAATCACACCGTTACGGGGAAATTGTAATCACCGCGAACTTGACAGAGTGGTGCTACTATCCAGCTGAAAAAAAGAGGAATATCAGTGAAAAAAGTGCCTTTTTGTACTAATACCATCCATTTCTGCACCGAGATTTAATTCAATAAAATTATCAAAACGTTCTCCTGTTAAAACAAGTTATAAAATAAGTTTTCGATCGCAAGCCTGTAGCCTTTGACGAATGAATGGAATAGAAAAAACAATACAATGTACAAGAAATATATATACAAAAAAGTGCGAAATAAAGGAAAAAAACCCCGGGTGTTAATTAAATGCTCTATTTTCGTATGAGAATAGAATAAAGTTTATTATCATCTATTCGCGAGCCGTTAAAGACTCGAGTAAAGGTAAACACGTAAAAAAAACATCCTTTGAAGAAAAGGCAAATACCACCTGCACGAGTCCCCGAATATCGCGAACGTTTTTCCTGCGAAATTAAATTTTAACCGGTCAATTTTAATAATTCCGCAAGCTTTTCGGTAAAAGGCAAATAAACCCAGGGCGAACCGAGAGCGAGAGTTGCTGAGAGTTTTCTTCAACTCTCAGCGATTATCATTAGCACGGGCCAAGAAAAATTTGAGCAGGTTCAAATTCGATGAGAGCGCACGAGAGTCCCGCGATGGCCGAGCCGCGCACGAGAGCTTCAGGCCAAACGAGAGCGAGAGTTTGAACTCTCGGCAACTCTCATCCTCGTTTGGCCCGGGCTTAAGAGTAAATTGTTTACCTTCTGAAGCATTGAGAAAGTAACACCTTACTGGCCATGAAATTTGGTGTTTTCGTTGACGAGGAGAATGTAACGAGAGAAAGACAAAAATAGAACTTACCAAACGTGATTCCCCTTGCTTGTTGTTAACGAATTCAGCAAAAACGGGTGTCTTTTATAACTGGTTTAAATATTTAAGATTAGCAAATACAATGATTACCTTTAGCAGCATCGAGAAAGTAACGTCTTGTTGATCATGAAATACGATGTTATCGTTGATGACGGAGATCTCGTGCTTGTTCAGTTCACAAGTTCCTTCGCCGTCCTTCATGGAGGACACCTTGTAGTTCGTGGAAGTACACCAAGCGTTTCTCGTACATTGGCGGCCGCACGATAACAAACTGGGAGAATCAAACCGTTTGACAACGTATCCCTTAAGCCGCTTATTTTGCAGCGTTTTGAAGTAAGATGAAATACAAGAATGGGAGGAGAAAACAGCGGTAGCTTGAAACAGAAAAAATAGCAGAACTTTTTTCGACCCCATAACTAACCGAAGTCCGAACGAACTGCCAAGTTTAATTTTTCCACGAACTAGTTTTAATTAACGTTAGCGGCGAGGTCTGTTTGAACCCGCAGGTAATAATAATAATAATAATACGGCACTATGATTGGCTGATTTCAGTCGGCGTAATCAGTTCGGAGGTGGTCGGAAATCTTCGGTTATCATCGTAAACTCGCGCTATCCTTTGAAGTAATATAATATCAGAGGACAACGAAAACCAATCACAGGGCAGAACGTGAACAATACATTCCAACTTTTGCGATTTGAGCCAATCAAATGTCGAGTACAGAACAAACGCGTCCTAGCAGTATGCAGGATGCGTGTCACATTTGAACCTAGTATATGACCACTCACTACATGAGATATACTCTGTAGCTCAGTGGTTAGAGCATCCGACCAGTGTACGGAAGGTCATGGGTTCGATTCCCGTCGGGGACTCAGACTTTTTACTTTGTCCCACGCTCGTGACAAACTGAATACAGTTACTTACTAATGCTCGGAATTTTCAGTTTGTTCACTCGTGAAGCTTGCGATGGATAAGGCATTGGCTTAGGCTCGATTACCTGCCGGCAGCCGCTGTTCGGGAAAATGAGCCCACGCTCATCTCGGGGAGAAACGAAGACCGGACTCGAGAGAGCGGCGGAAATCGAGACTAGCGTTGGCTTTTCGATTTCAAAATTTGAGTATACAGCTGTTTCGAGAAAGGTTGTCTGAAAAAAGTGCACGCGACAATCCCGAAAGATAATCTGGGATATGATCAACAAGGTACGTTCCTGACACTGTAGCTGTCGAACTAACTTTTGTTACTTTCTTTTAGCACTCGCAAACATACTTCCATGGCGTCTCGTGCCATTTTCTCAGATTTCCACGAAATGCTGAAGTCAAGGAACCGTGAACTTAAAACTACCCGCAATACCTTTCGGGATTGTCGCGTGCGCTTTTTTCCGAAAGCCTTTCTCGAAACAGCTGTACATGTAATTTATTTATCTTAAGCGACTCTGTTGTTATATCATAAGCCAAGAGAGGATGATCTAAGAGAAGCATTCCCTCATACATGGGTCTCTTTCAATGATATTTTTTAAAAATCTATTTTTAACTTCCAGTCCATTGTTGTGCTATTTTAAGAGCGCTACCTGGTTGGTCAGTTCGAGTAACGTGATGTCGGAGCCTTGATCAGAAGGAAATAAAAATAACTTTCACAGCATGGCGCGAAACTATTAATATATTTCAAAAAATTATCATTGGGCACGGGAAATACTTCTTTTAGGCCCCGGCCGCACTAGGCTGACAAAATTTGTTTGGCGCTACCAAAATATACTACAAATTTTGTCTCCGCCAAATTTTTATTTTGATAAATGCGTACGCACTTGAAAACCAAAAATCATGACAAATTGTTCACTGTTTATGAAGCAAATTGTGCTACTCAAACATCACTAGGTGCTGTTAGCAGGTAAAATTTGGGATCGGTACTAGTTGTACGGACCGAGGGAAGCGAATAATCATCGCTGTAACCTTGAGATTAATGTGTGTGTGAATTAACGAATCTGTCAGTTTTGACGCTTGACAAAATTTTGTCTTGCTCTGGGGCAGGACGGCGACGCCTTTGAAGTTTGGTAAGGCTTGACAAAATTTTGGTAGGAAAAAAATCGCCGTTCGCACTTGTGAAACGGAACTGATGACAGATATTTTTGCAAAACAAACAAAAATTCGGCTAGTGCGGAATAAACTTAATCAGTTGTATTTTTCTTGTAAATGTTTGTATTATGAAATAAAATGAGTACAAAAATACGGACTGTTTTATTTAACAAATAAAGAAGCCAAAACCATGTATTATACTGTCATAAAACACGACGGGAATTTGAGAACACGAGAGAAATTTAGAAAACACGAGCCGCAGGCGAGTGTTTTCTAAATTTCTCAAGTGTTCTCAAATTCCCGGAGTGTTTTATGACAGTATAATACATGGTTTTGGCTTCTTTATGTGCTTTAAAATATAGATTTAACGCGCGCGAAACGATAAAACACGGCTTTTCTATGATTTATACTCTGATAAAACATGGTTTTTAACCAATCAGAGCGCGCGCATTTTCCAGTCTATGTTTTAAATTTGAATAAAAAGCAAACATGTACAAATGTAAATAGATAGTTACGGACGAAACTGAGGAAACAAAACGAAGGCATTTCGGCGCTAAATGAATGGTTCTAACAATTAAAAGGCGACTTAAGCAAAATTGGCAGAAAAAACATGGCGACTTTAGGCGATTTAAGGCGACTTAAGGCGACTTAAGGCGATTTAAGGCGACTTAAGGTCCCAGAGTAGGCCTATTAAACAGCTTCAGGATTTCACATGTAATCGCCCGGAAATTTTAATGGAGTGAGAAAGGATTTCAGTTATCAATTGCATGAAGTTTAATATCGTATTTTTCCGATTAGGCGCAGGAAGAGTTTATTTAAAACCCGTGGTCTTGTATAGTGCCGGCATTTACATTTGAACCCGGCGATTATTAAACACGGCTAATTTTTATCATTTTTAATTTTTTTGCTGATTTTATATAAAATTTACTGAATTTAGGTAGAAATAACTGGCCTGCGCTTAATATAACAATTTGAATTTTTAAACAGTCTTACATACACATATCGATAATTAGTTACATATATGCGTGTTATCTTAACAACTTTGGACATGAACTTGACAATGATGTCACGAAGACATCAAAACGTTGTTCGTTATCAATTTCGCTCATCTTTCTTCTAAAATGTTTTTCGAAATATTTACTAATTAGAATTATTCATAGGCTGCTGTTATTTATTTACAGACACTTATGTATTATAGATGTCGTAGTGTAAATATGAATGACGTATAATGTAATGTCAATGCAATGCAAGATGTAAGTGTGTCACTGCACTAGGATATATCCCATTGCTTTGATATATTTGTTGCCATTATCAGCCCCGTGGTGAGCAACATTTCCACAAGAGTTGCTATCATCACCCCTACCTCCAGTACCAAACCCAATCCTGGAGTCACAACTGTGGCAACCGTTGTTGTTGTTCCCAAGAATGCCAATCCTTGCTTTAGGCCAATGTGGGTCAATGCCCGCATCAGTTAAAACATTAAATCCTTCTCTGTTGCAATTGTACTGTAACGAACCCTGTGGACCAATCAGCTTCTTCCACGTGTCACGCCCCAGTGATGTGGCGCGAAATTCTCCGTCAGCGATCAGTGAGTACAGAGAGTTGGCCTGCTTGTTGATGACAATGTACTTGATTTGCTGGTCGATCTTCATACCGAGACAGATCTTGGTGAAGGGCGTGTTCCAGTAGGTCGGTAACTTGGTCTCTTGTGTATTAAACCCAGTTTTCCCTCCTACAAGGTTGAAAGTTTCTTTGTTGCTCCAGAGATTAGAATTGTAGTGAAACGTTCTCTGGGTATCAAAAAATAGATACCTTATTAGACATTTTAAGACGTATTATATATCGCTGCATATTAATATATATTTGTACGAGTCTTGTATATATATCTTATTAATCAAGCGCGAGGGCCGTGCTGGGAGCATATCGGCCCGAAGTCTTGACAATACGGATCGAGCGCAGCGAGGTCCTTACAGAAAAGTTCGAGGGCCGATATTCTCCCAGTACGGTCCCGAGCAAGCTTGGTTAATAAGAGATTTATTACATGACTCAGTTTTTGCTTAAAAATAGCTGTGGAAATTAAACCGTAACAATGCAACAAACTTTACCCGGTCCGATACTTAGGAAATATTGGACCTGCAATAAAGCATTTTGATTGGCTGATTTTAGTTATCGGCCCCGGCTCTCAACTGTCTTAGTTCGTGTTCTATTGGGATCAACCGTTTTATGTTGGTTGGGTTTTTTCGTGTTCTATTGGGCAAAAACCGTTTACGGTTGGTTTGGTTGATCAACTTTTCAACCGAACTGAAACTAGGTTGAAACGACCGTTTCAACCAAAAACGGTTGGAAAAGTGTTTTATTGGGAAACCTCAACCGTTTCAACCTAAACCGGTTGCGGTTGAAACGGTTGAGGTTTCCCAATAGAACACGACCTTAGTCCGTTCGGCGAGTCAAAATACAAATGCGAATACAGATATTTATAATACCGGCTGAGAAATTTCTGAACGCTGATTGGTCAAAACGAGCTGAATTTATCTCAAATACTACTCTTGACTTGCCATATTTGGAAGAGAGTGGTATTTCAAGTCTTGAAATACCACTTTCTTCCAAATATGGCAAGTGTGACAATTGACTCTAAGAAAAAAAAAACAAGATGGCGGACATTTCTATTGTTTAGCGTGTGGACTAAAGTGGGCATTTCAACGAGATTATCTGTCAAAGTGTCCAAAAACCTACGAATATTGAAAGCAAAACACTTTTGTGTGGTATAACTAAGCTGAAAAAAGCATTCCATTGCTTAAACGTTTCAAAACGAAGCTCCAATGACATCTGTGAAGCTACGGCGATCGTCGTGTACTCGGGTAGGATATTTGCCTTGTATTATAAACAAATAATAGCATGAGTTGTACGTAGCGCCTCGTGATATTTTGGACAATTTTGAAATATTACGAGCCGGTATTATTTCCAAGTGCTACTACAACTCATGCTATTTAACATAATTACCTATACTAATATCTTAGATATGCGATGTTTTCGAGTGGCGTGAGGCCGTACTGAGAGAATATCGGCACTCAGTTCTTTCGCAAAAGACTGAGTGCCGATATTCTTCCAGTACGGTCCCGAGCAACATTGCTTGCTTAAAAAGAGATCTTATGATTAGAAAAGAACTGTGGAAATTAAGTCATAACAATGTAAGAAACTTGTAAAGCAGTCTGATTGGCTAATTTTAGTTATTAGCCCTCTCAATAACTGCCTTTGTCATGCAATTTTTGTCGTGTAATAATGCTGATTACGCAACGGCTTTTCTGCATTCTAATTGGCTGAATTATTCAAGACATGGGATAAACAGCGATACAGCACACCATACTGCGCAGCGAAGCCAAGAAAACTGGAATATACCTGCTCGCCATTCATCTTCATAACCAGCGTCCATCCACTTCCGCCACATGCGCCAAGACTGTTCATGTGACAAAACACAGGAATCTCCTCAGATCCTACATTGAGTATGTAGGCTTTGTTTTGTTTGGATCTGATAAAATAAATAAATCATAAAAGTAGTCTTTCTCAACGAAGAAGACCATCGACCGTCTCTCTTTTGGCGTGCAGAGCCATTTTTCACTGGCTCATCAGTAAATAAACCTTTTATTTTGTAGACGTTCTCGTTTTTTTTGTTTTTGTTTTTGTTTTTTTGTAAGTAAAGACTTTATTGAGCATTATGATTACTTACATGTATGCTACTTAAAATTTGATGCTCTACTTACAATACTTTACATTACATACAATGCGATACTTACACTACTTAGGGCCTCCACAGACTAGAGAGATAGTTGTCGACAACTATTTAGTTGTCGATCATAAAATGTTGTCGATAACAAAAAAGCCAGTGTGCGAAGCTAGTTATCGATAACAATTGGCCTAGTCTGTGGAGGCCCTTACAATACGGTACTTACACTACTTATAATACGATACTTGCACTGCTTACAATACAATACTTACGCTACTTATATAGAGGATATTACACGGCGGCGCGAAGATATGAACTGGTATGAACTGAAGGTGCGCTTTTTCTTGTTCAATAAGGGGAGGCTCTCCTAAATCCGCCAGGTTTCCTTCGATTCTGAGGCTCTGCCGACCGGGATTTTCTGGGCGTGTGCATTATTGTGTTGATCCATATCAGAAACAACAATGAGCTACTTACACGTTATTGTCATAAATTTCCTTACACGTTGATGGCGAACGATCTAAAAGATGATAAATAATATTTGCAATGTATAGTTTAGACTACGAACAGTCCGTCTTTCCCTTAGTCCGTCGAGCGAGAAGCGAAATAAACTGAGAGGAAAAAATACTCTCGCTGATGATTATTTTCCTCTCACTTTATTTTGCTTCTCGCTCGATGAACTAAGTGCGGAGCTACAGCTGCTCTTAGTTAACAACAACAACAACAACAACAACAACAACAACAACAACAACAACAGCAGCAACAACAACAACAACAACAACGACAACAACGACAACAATAAGCTTTATTTGCATGACCATAAATCATTACAGTATTGCAAAAACGTACAGTAATACTGATAGAAAACGAACGAAAAATAAATAAATAAAAATTCAATGGAAAAGAGAATTAAATCCTAATTCAGATCAAACTAGACTGATAACAATTTGTTTCTCAGATCAAAACAAGAGGAAATGAACTTCACCAACTGTATGTTAATAAAATAATCAGCGGAGTTTATCAACTCTATAATTAATTCTGTGAGTGCACATTAGAAAGTTTTCCTTGAAAGTGGAAAGTTTAAGATGATATATCAAATCTGCATGTTGATTACTCTCATTTTCCTTTAACGTTAACTAAAATATATAGTCATACTATAATTAGGTATTTTGTTTGTTTGTTTGTCTTATTCATGTTTACTATATTTTAGCTTATGCGCCAAATGTCTGATACCAATTATTTCAGTTACATAAAATTTAAGATAATCTAAAGGGGGACTACCTTGTAAAAGCCCGTTAGGGTTTCTTTAGTCCTCCTCCCAAATATTTAAAAAATCTCTAATACTGTATAATCCATCACTTTATTATGGGAAATAAACATTCATTCATTCTTCCTTGAAAGTAGAAAGTTTAATAAGTGTTTTTGTGTAGAGGCGCGCAAATCAGTTCACTTCAGTCCTCGACCAATTTTCTGTCCTTGGCAAGTTTATTTGCATGTCAATGTCTTGTTTTGTGTTTTTAAAGCTTGGTATGTCCTTGTTGAAAACGTTCAGGCTAGTTTGCCAGGGTTTTGAACATTAAGGAAACTTGTGAACAAGGAAACTTGTTACTGAAGGAAAAACAATTGTTATTCGCGATAATTACTTGTTTGTACGGCTTTTCGACATGTTAACACTTCGGTTAATTACAAACTTGAAGTTTACCGTTATCAGGCAACTTAAAGTCGATAATGAACTAAGTGTTTGGATAATTAATTAGTGTGTCGTGACTGAGTGTAACAGTTAGGGGCGGACCATTAGATATCCGGGAGGGGGGGTAAAAAAATTCCAGTGCATGATAGTTTTTTCCAGCCTGAGTTGTCTGCAGGATTTTTTTTTTTTAGGAGAGCAAGCTCTGCACAAATTTTTTTTTCACAGATCTTCTTATATATACATATGTTCCAGTTTGCTTGCAGGGATTTTTTTTTATGGTCTGCTGCTTGCAGGATATTTTTTTTAGACAATTTTCCTTTGCAGGAATTTTTTTTTGGTAATTGTCACCCCCCCTCCCGGAAAAGCTTGAGAAATGTTAGATATTGCTATAAATCTTCTTACCGTCTACGTACTGAGCGCAAGGGCACCCGACAAGGATGTTTAAGCCGTCGTTTTACCGTTTTTAAAAGCCTTTAAAAAAAGCGATATTTGTATAAACTAACATAGTTTAATCTGTTTGGATTCTAAAGAATATTAAAGTGTCAGAAATTTTTAGGGAATGAAATCTTATTCACTGAGTCAGTACGAATTTACGAGCTGCTGTTCCTTTCCGAAAATGGCATAGCTTACTTTTTTTGTACCCAAAACCCCAAACACATTTTTATCTCTCCGAAAACAACAGGCATTACTTTTCCCATATTACAAAAGCTTTTATAGGTGACATTTCACTAACGCCTTTATCCTTTATCCCACTATCTGAGGAGTAGGCCACCTTCCGAACAAATATCCCACCGAAACGGTCCGTTGGGTGTTCTTGGTTAAAGCATAGTAACTAGAGCGAAATGGTTATGAAGCCCGGCAAAGTTCTTTGTTATATGTTTTTGTTCGCCTTTTTGGCCTTGACCGTGCACAAAACCTGACAAAATACAACAGGTGTTTACGTGTGTTCAAGCAACTAACCAATAGAAACGTTTCTGTTACGTAATTCATGCATATAGGTGTATGAGCGCAAAACAAAAGATTGTGCAGGGTCGTGGACCTTCCAACATAAATCTTGCCATCTTTGTTTGCTCCTTTGAAGTTTGCCGAGCTTCATAACAATTTCCCTCTATGATTAAAGTAAAACTATTTATTACCCATGTTAACTTGACATCTGTCTCCAGTCCAAGGTGACTTGCACGAGCACGAAAAGGTTTTATTTTCCCTGCCGGGTAAACAAGATCCACCATTGAGGCAGCTGGAGGTCAGGCATGGATCCTGAGTAAAAAAACATAACGAGAATCTCGTATATCTGATATATCGGATTCCCACACGGCAAACATGTAAAACAGTAACGTTAGCATTTTTTTAAAACTTTTTGTAGCTTTACTGATATTTCTGTATACCGTGTGTTATAAATAAAGATTCTATCCTATTCTAAACACGAGAGAAAGTTTGGGAGAATTCAAAAGTTTTCTCATAAGTACTTTCGAACCTAGTTATATGGCCTTAGCTCCCACTAGTCTCCTGTAGCTCAGTCGTAGAGCGTCCGACCGGTGTGCGGAAGGTTATAGGTTCGACTCCTGTTGGGGGAACTCGGAATTTTTTCCGAGTAGCTTGTGTCACTGACTGAATAATATCTTTCTCATACTTTCGAATTCTCCCAGACATTCTCACATCAGGCTATGTAAACAAGAAGCGGCCGTTTTCTAGTTATAAAACAAGAATTTTCGAAGAAAATATAACCGGGCTTTTTTTATCAAGCAAGAAAGCAGTTTTACCTGCTTTCTTGCTTGAAATCTATCAGATTAATCACGGCAGTCACACTGAAGTCTGATGTTTGCGTATAGTGCCTACTGTTAATTTTCTTGCCTCTGAGCAGTCTTTGAAGATCATTCCTCAATATAAAGCCAGAGTTGAATAAGAGGAAAAAACACGACAACATAAATACGAATCGTTGTTGAACCATCAATCGCAGACGTTCCGCGTTGCACCATCATCATTCGCAGCTATTCTAGTCACAGTTCGACAAATTGCATGAGTCAAAATGTGATATTGTGACGTAATGGTTGTTATTTATAAATCTTCTGCGTACAAGGAAGTGAAATGATGCACCAACATGAAAAAGTAATGTATTTCACACTAAATAAACAGCAGAGTATTCATGTTCAAATCAAAAGTAATAGCTTGATATGAAATTTGACCTAACGGCGACCCTGGTTTATCACAGACGTTGCGAAATCTCTTCAAGTCACGGTTAGACGTGACTTATGTGACCCCATGCCGTAATCGTCCTTATTTATAAATCTGCATTTCTCAGCAAGTTTCTGTTTTTCTCAGAAAATATACGGAAAAGATATGTATTTCACACAAAATGACTATTATTTAACAGGACAATATTCATAAAATATCATTTAGGCAAAGGATGACCCTGGCGAAATGTAACGTAGCTTGATAAAAAAAAAATTGATCTAATGTCGCTTCCAGTGTATGTGATGTACGTACGCAACTCACAGACAAGTCAAGTCACGATTCGACGTGACCCTATGACGTAATCGTCCAAATATAAATCTGCACGTCTCAGCAAGTTTCTGTTTACATAAATATGCGAGTCGGAGCAAGTTTCTGTTTTCCTTTACGGAAAAGAAATGTATTTCACACAAAACAAACAGGACAATATTTCATGACCCTGGCGAAATGTAACATACATACATACATACATACATACATACATACATACGTTTATTATAGCTCCCTTACCGCCACACAATATCAAATTACAAATCAAATATTTAAATAAAAATTAAATGTAACGTAGCCTTGATAAAAAATTTGATCTAATGGAGCACCTAGTGTGCCCACCCAGTAGTGGGTACAATGATTTAATATTTTGACGAGTCAAACTCACCGACGTTGCGAAATCTGTAGGCCGCTCCGATGTGTTTACGCGGTCCTAAATTAATATTTATTTAGACCAGTCCAACTTTCACATAGGCTCGATTTCCGCCGCTCTCTCGAGTCCGGGCTTCGTTCTTCCCCGAGAAAATCTTTCACAAGGCGAATATATATTTATACTCTTCCCTAGCTCTCCTACTAGCGCTTTGGCGGAATGGGGGTACGGGGTGAATCACGTAAAACAATAATTTTCGAAGAAAATATAACCGGGCTTTTTACAGTTTATCTGCTTTCTTGCTTGAAATCTATCAGTCACGCCAGTTTCTGACGTTTGCGTATAGTGCCTTAACAGTCAATTTTCTTGTCTCTGAGAAGTATTTCAAGATGGATTAAAGATAATTCCACAATATAAAGCCAGAGTTGAATAGGAGCAAAAACACGACAACATAGGTACGAATCGTTGGCAGACGTTCCATGTTGCACCGTTCGGTGTTCGACAAATTGCATGACTCAAAATGTGATCTTGTAACGTAGCGACATAGTGGTTGTTATGACATGCAGCAACAACACGAAAAAGTAATGTATTTCAAATAGGCCAATGATTATCTCCTGATCAAATCAACAACAGTAATAGCTTGATATGAAATTTGATCTAATGGCGCTCATGGTTTATCACAGACGTTGCGAAATCTCTTCAAGTCACGGTTAGACGTGACCCTTTGTGACCCCATGACGTGCTCGTCCTTATTTATAAATCTGCGGGTCTCAGCAAGTTTTTGTTTTGTAGAAATCTGCGAATCTCAGCAAGTTTCTGTTTTTCTTAGAATGTACACGGAAAAGAAATGTATTTCACACAAAACAAACAGCAGTCGAGTATTCATAAAATGCTATTTAGGCAAATGACGATCCTGGCGAAATGTAACGTCAAAAGTAACTTAATACCATTATACGATATTTGATTTATGAGCGCTCTGCTTACTAAATTATTATTTATTTGGACCAGTCCAACTTTTACACATTGTTGCACCATCCCTTGTAGACATTTCGCAACCAATTGTTGCACCATCAATGACGTAATGGCTATTTATAAATCTTTCCTGTGTAACGAAATGAAAAGCTGAAACGATACGATAAAGAAATGGATTTCACACTTAATAAAGAGCACAGTATTCGTCATATTTCAAATAGGGCCAAATAAAGTAATGGCTTGATATAAAATTTGATCTAATGGCGCTCCTGGTTTATCACAGTCGCTGCGAAATCTCTTCAAGTCACGGTTAGACGTGACCTATGTGACCCCATGACGTAATCGTCCAAATATAAATCTGCGCGTCTCGGCAAGTTTCTGTTTTTATAAATCTGCCAGTCTCAGCAAGTTTCTGTTTTCCTTTATGGAAAAGAAGTGTATTTCACACAAAACAAACAGGACAATATTCATAAAATGTAATTTAGGCAAACGATGACCCTGGCGAAATGTAACGTAGGTTGATAAAAAATTTGATCTAATGGCGCTCCTAGTGTATGAGATGTACGTACGCACCTCACAGATGATCTATTCAAGTCACGATTCGACGTGACTCTATGACGTAATAGTCCAATTATAAATCTGCTTGTCTCAGCAAGTTTCTGTTTTTAAATATGCTCATCTCAGCAAGTTTCTGTTTTCCTTTACGGAAAAGAAATGTATTTCACACAAAACAAACAGCAGAATATTCATAAAATGTCATTTAGGCAAACGATGACCATTGCGAAATGTAACGTAGCTTGATATAAAATTTTATCTAATGGCGCTACTAGTGTGTCCATCCAGTAGTGAGTACAATGATGTAATATTTTGACGAGTCAAACTCACCGACGTTGCGAAATCTGTACGCCGCTCCGATGTGTTTACGCGGTCCTAAATTATTATTTATTTGGACCAGTCCAACTTTCACATAGACTCGATTTCCGCCGCTCTCTCGAGTCCGGTCTTCGTTCCTCCCCGAGAAAAACTTTCAGAAGGCGAATATATATTTCATACTCTCTCCTAGCTCTCCTCCTAGCACTTTGGCGGAGTAGAGGTATAAGGTGAATCACGACAAAAAAATAACAGAAGCTATTTTACTAACCGGGCCCCTAGGCCCACGCCCGGTTAATAAAGCTAACAAAATAAAGTGATTTGTAAACAGTTGAACCTCTCCACAAAGGCCACCCTGGTGCAGAATGATCTGGCCGTTGTAGGGAGGTTTCAACAAGAGTAAAGTGTATGGATCGGCGCACGGTCGGGACGAAAAATCCTGGCTGTTGTAGAGAGGTGACCGTTATAGAGAGGTGGTCGTTAGTGAAGGTTCGAATGTATGTAAATTATAAACTTATTTTTTAATTGATCGAAATTGTTTACTTTACAAGCCGGAACAGAATATGTGAATCTGAGCATGTAATATTAATTCAGAAATGTAGCAACCATTTCCATAAAAAAAATCACACCGTTACGGGAAAATAGCCCTTTTCACGGTTAACTTGCGATATTTGCATAACAATACACTTGAACATAGAAGCGAGGCAATTTCGGGCAAAAGCTGCAAAACATCGTGTTTTTCTTGAACTCCTTCAACTCTTTTAGTATAAAAACAGTTTTAAAATGTAGAAGAACTACAATTCTTTTAGTTTACGTTGTTTTTAGAAAAAAATGTAAAACGACTTTTCTCTATTAATAAAGAGTAGACTCGCACAAGCAACAGGGAGATCGGATTACGATCTTTACAGCAAACTTTAACTAAAATAGGTGCATATTTAGTTCTTCTCCGTTTTAAAACTATTTTTATGCTAACATAGTTTAAGGAGCTCAAGAAAATCACGATGTTTTACAGCTTGTGCCCGAAATTGCCTCGCTTCTATGTTTAGCTGTATTGTTATGCAAATATTTCAGGTTAACTGTGAAAAGGGCTATTGTAATCACACCGAACTTGACAGAGTGGCTGGCTGACAAAAAGAGGAATATCAGTGAAAAAAGTGCCTTTTTGTACTAATACCATCCATTTCTGCAAGGAGATTTAATTCAATAAAATTATCAAAACGTTCTCCTGTGAAAACAAGTTATAAAATAAGTTTTCGATCGCAAGCCTGTATAGCCTTTGACGAATAAATGGAAAAGAAAAAAACAATTACAATGTACAATAAATATATATACAAAAAAGTGTGAAATAAACGAAAAAACCCCCGGGTGTTAATTAAATGCTCTATTTTACTATGAGAATAGAATAAAGTTTATTATCATCTATTCACGAGCCGTTAAAGACTCGAGTAAAAGTAAACACATAAAAAATTATCCTTTGAAGAAAAGGCAAATACCACCTGCACGAGTCCCCGAATATCGCGAACGTTTTTCCTGCGAAATTAAATTTTAACCGGTCAATTTTAATAATTCCGCAAGCTTTTCGGTAAAAGGCAAATAAAGTCAGGGCGAACCGAGAGCGAGAGTTGCCGAGAGTTTTCATCAACTCTCAGCGACTATCATTAGCCCGAGCCAACATTTTTTTGAGCAGGTTCAAATTCGCTGAGAGCGCACGAGAGTCAACGAGAGTCCGGCGATGAGCACGAACGGCCGAGCCGCGCACGAGAGTTTCAGGCTAAACGAGAGCGAGAGTTTAATTTGAACTCTCAGCAACTCTCATCTCGTTTGACCCGGGCTTAAGAGTAAATTGTTTACCTTCTGAAGCATTGAGAAAGTAACACCTTACTGGCCATGAAATTTGGTGTTTTCGTTGACGAGGAGAAAGTAACGGGAGAAAGACAAAAATAGAACTTACCAAACGTGATTCCTCTTGCTTGTTGTTAAAAAAGCTGAATTCGATTCAGCAAAAACGGGTGTCTTTTATAACTGGTTTAAATATTTAAGATTAGCAAATACAATGATTACCTTTAGCAGCATCGAGAAAGTAACGTCTTGTTGATCATGAAATACGATGTTATCGTTGATGACGGAGATCTCGTGCTTGTTCAGTTCACAAGTTCCTTCGCCGTCCTTCTTGGAGGACACCTTGTAGTTCGTGGAAGTACACCAAGCGTTTCTCGTACATTGGCGGCCGCACGATAACAAACTGGGAGAATCAAACCTTTTGACAACGTATCCCTTAAGCCGCTTATTTTGCAGCGTTTTGAAGTAAGATGAAAGACAAGAATCGGAGGAGAAAACAGCGGCAGCTTGAAACAGAAAAAATAGCAGAACTTTTTTCGACCCCATAACTAACCGAAGTCCAAACGAACTGCGAAGTTTTTCCACGAACTAGTTTTAATTAACGTTAACGGTGAGGTCTGTTAATTTGAACCCGCAGGTAA
Organism: Desmophyllum pertusum; assembly: GCA_029204205.1. Taxonomy (NCBI): domain Eukaryota; kingdom Metazoa; phylum Cnidaria; class Anthozoa; order Scleractinia; family Caryophylliidae; genus Desmophyllum; species Desmophyllum pertusum. Next base: position 477,336 of record MU827345.1, on the reverse strand, counting down.
TAATGATAATACGGCACCATGATTGGCTGATTTCAGTCGGCGTAATCAGTTCGGAGATGGTCAGCAATCTTCGGTTATCATCGTTTACTCGCGATATCCTTTGAATTAATCCATCAGAGGACAACGAAAACCAATCACAGGGCAGAACGGGAACAATAACAACATTTGTGATTTGAGCCAATCAAATGTCGAGTACAGAACAATGAAATTTCAGCTTGTTCAGTCGTGAAGCTTGCGATGGATACTGCGTTGGCTTTTCGATCTCAAAATTTGTTATATATAGGAGAAGCACTTGACTTTTTCCAGTAACGATATTACGAACTTAGAAAAGGGTCTAAATGAGGATCTGGCTAAGGTTAATGAATGGCTAATTCACTCTCAATAAGTCGAAGACTGAATTTATGTTACTCGGATCCAGGCAAAAGTTAAGTACTCTCAATAGACCCCCGTCTCTTACTATTGATGGATGCTCTATAAAGCAAGTTGAATTTATTAAATCTCTTGGTGTGTATATAGACGAAAATTTATCTTGGAGCATACACATCGATAAAATCTCCCAAAAGATTGCCTCTGGCATTGGCATCTTGAAGCGATGCGCGAAGTAGATCTTTTGTTCCGTTTGAAACACTGCTATGCATTTATAATGCACTGGAAAAACCTCTCGACATTGCGGAAAATGCTCAGGCCTTTGCATTAATTATGACAAAACTGAAATATTTTTTCTAGGTAATCAAACTCCAATACCTGCACATGATTTCGAAATAAGAGAAGTTAAAGTTAAGAAAGCAGTGAAAATCTTAGCACTTCACCTACGACAATATTCTCAGACAGAAATTAGACTTCACAGAAATTATTGATTAAATCAAAGGAAAACTAAAGTTTCGGAGGTGGAGAAATTTAACTGTTATCAGCAGAATTCAGATTGTTAAAACCTTCGTTATTCCATTATGTATCGCGCGGGGCTGATTAGTCTAAATAAAGAGGTGATAATTGAGGCCAACAGTATAATATTTGATTTCATTTGGAAGGGCAGAGACAAGGTAAAACGGTTGTCGCTCATCAGTGACATTGAAAATGGTGGACTCAAAGCTCCTCACTTAGAGTCCATAATTAAAACGCAAAGAATATTATGTTGTAAAAAATTCGCTAGTGAGGACTTAAGTAGTTGGAAATATTTTTTTATCGCACTACCTGAAACCCGTGGGAAACAAATTTGTTCTTTGTTGTGACTATGATGTGAAAAAACCTCCAATCAGTCTTCCTAAGTATTACAAGGAGTGTTTTGAGTACTTTGCAGAGTGTTCGGCTGCTGTACAGACAAATGAATTTGATCTGTCGCACGAGGAAATATCAAATACAGTTATATGGAACAATAAATTCATTTGTATTAATGGAAAATCCACCTTTAACAATAGGCTCGTTAGTAAGGGTATAATTAGAATTGGCGATTTAATAACAGAAGAAAACATACTTATTACATCATGCAATCTATAATTGAGCTTGATTTCTCCCCAATGGATGCTTTTATACTTATGACTTTAATATAGATGCTATTCCTGCACAGTGGCGTCAGTCTTTGAAGATAAATGGTTTTATAATTGACTAAGGTGAATATAAAGAATCCGACTAACTGATTGGTCGAAAAGTTCGGCATCTGACGCTATATTCACCGCGCTAGGCGGTGAATATAGGATTTCAAGGCTTGGCTGCTAAGCTAAGCCACATTTCTTGTGCTGGCAAGTAAAGATGGCGACTCGTTTTTGAATGAATTGTTCGTTTATTCTAAAGACATCACTCCAAGTTTGGGATATTCAAAGCATTTGAAATTTAGGTAAATGAAAATCAAGACGTTTGGACGGAAAACCTTTTCAATAATCGCATTTAAAATTCGTAAGCTGAAAGATTTTTGTGTGGCCAACCGCCGTGTTTGTGTCGGATGGAATGACAGAAATTTGCTTCTCTTCAGACCTAAAGCTACTTATTTCAGGACGATAACTACAGCTGCTCATGAAATCAGCAACGATTAAACAAAGGTACCTGATGAATGTCTTTTTCGTAGTGTTCTTTTGCGTATTTTACTGCTTAATTTGATATGTAAACGATGCAACTACGGTAATATCGCGAGCACTTGCGTGTGTTGTTTTTCATGTTTTAGCTCGTAATTTGTAGTTCTTTATATTCACCTTAGTAAATTAGACTAATTAACAATTATTCGCTTCAGGCTCAGTGAATATTGGTGAATATTTACCTCGACTGCGTCTCGGTAAATATTCACCAATATTCACTGAGCCTGAAGCGAATAATTGTTAAATATTGATAAACAAAGTTTTGTTCTTTAAGACCAAATTCAATTGAATTTGATGGGGCATAGCGTTTTGATTAGTAAAGCTATCTCTAAAGGTATCTGTGCAGAAATAAGATCTAGGTACACAACAATTTTAGTAGCAATGAAACTCTAGAATGGAAAGAAATATATAAACTGCCGTAGTAGTAGTATAGGAATGTTTTCGGCCTTTTCAGGTCTAGGGAAGTTCTAGGTAAATCATTAATATGTATAAGTGGATAGGTATAGGCGGCCTTCAAAACACGCCCCCTTCTCAAGTGAATTTTGATATTTTAGAGGGCTTCAAAACATTATTGTTCTTCGAAATTTCCAAGGTTTAAAATACCCTAGTCATGAATAAAGCAATTCTCAAAACTCGCATTGAAATAAATGTATGCCAACTAGTAAAGATAACTTTATCAGAACTTAGGCTACTGCTTGTTAAGGAACAGTAAAACCACCAGCGAAAGCAGAAATTGAACAACTGCCATGAGCGATGATCTTAACTTTATCCTGAAGCAAGCAAAGTTTTATTTTCAATCGTTTACATGTGATGTTGTCTGCAACAGAAGGCCTAAATTTGCATTTCCCTTTGGTCTGAGTTGTAAAGATCGAAGCAATTATATGTAACTCGGTCCTTTGTTTGGCTGGTTTGTTCAAATAAAGACTGTATTAAGCGTGTATTGTGCGATCTCTTAACTAATATTCTGTGCTCTCACTGAAAACTCACAGAGGGAAAAATTTACTTGCTACAACTCTTTGAAGACGAGAAAGCGCGGGTGCCGCGATTGTCCAGTTCCAAACTGAGGGGCGAGGTATCTTGCAAAGCTGTCAAATCATTTAACAGATGTACACCAATTAGCCTATAATCAGCGTCGAAAATGGCTTCAAGAGGCGAAATGTGATAAAGCGGTTTTCACTAAACGCACTGTGTTCTTGAATTAAGCTTACCTTTCTCGTCTTCTTGTCATCCATAATTGCATTCTCGATCGCTTTCGTGAAACAACCCAATTTCTGTCCCAGTAACAACTCCACTGCATCATGCACTACTTCGAAATCGAAGAGACTTTACAATCGACAAGAATTGTTTTGTTTTTAACAAGGTGCTAAAGATAATAATTTGCCTTTTGGAAATGAGCTCGTTTCCAACTCGACCCCTATTTCAATAAGTCGAGTCACCATTCAGATATAAAACGCCAGTGGCATGCTAAAGTTTTAATATTTATTTATCTATTTATTTATTTTTTAATTTAAGATTTACTCGCTCCGTTGACTACAAAGTCGGTTATTGTGTTGAGACATGAAAATAAACAAGTGATAATAACAAATGCTTCTGTTACATGCTTGACGAAACAGAAAGGAAAAAGGAAAAACAACAAATAATCCAGTCTGCAGTTTTAGTTTACTGTTCGGGAACTGCTTGTTTTAAGCAGAAATTTCCGCTTATTAATCGCCAGTTCTGTTGCTTCTAACCAATCAATTCCTTCTATATATTTCAATTCATTTTTGGTCTCCATTACTTTACGGAAGGTAGAGTTTTTCTTTATTGTATGCATCCATTGAAGATATTCTAAAAACACTTTTCTCAGTTCTTTTCTGTAAATGGGAAGCAGCGCATTGTTAGCCTGCGGCAAGCACAAACTCTCACTAGCTTTAAATCCGGCTGCAGAGGCTTCTTTAATAATTCTGAATATTAGTGTAGATACACGGCATTCATGGAAAGCAGGTATATTTTATTTTTGTTTAAATATTAGTCTTAATGTATATATTATTGTAATTAGTATTTTCAATTATGCATTTTCAATTAGTATTTTCAATTATGTAATTAAGTCCATTATTTGTAAGGCCTGATGTTTTTACCGTGTCTAAATAAAGTTACTATATTACTACTATTACTATTACTACTACTATTACTAGTCCGGCTATTACTATTACTATTACTAGAGTGATTTCATTTAACCCGTGAAACAATATCTAACAGTTAGGGCGAAATAGTCAAAACTAAACAAAAGAAAACAATGGAATTAGTGTCCATAGTATCTAATAGTGTAGTATTGGACTAGTCTATTTCACGGGTTTAGTAAAATCACTCTATTACTATTACTATTGCTATTACTATTACTATTGCTATTACTATTACTATTACTATTACTATTGCTATTGCTATTACTATTACTATTACTATTACTATTACTATTACTATTGCTATTACTATTACTATTGCTATCACTATTACTATTACTACTATTACTATTGCTATTACTATGCTATTACTATTACTATTACTATTACTATTGTTATCAATATTACTATTACTATTACTATTGCTATTACTATTACTATTACTATTACTATTGCTATTACTATTACTATTGCTATTACTATGCTATTACTATTACTATTACTATTACTATTGTTATCAATATTACTATTACTATTACTATTGCTATTACTATTACTATTACTATTACTATTACTATTACTATTACTATTGCTATTACTATTACTATTGCTATTGCTATTGCTATTGCTATTGCTATTGCTATTACTATTACTATTACTATTACTATTGCTATTGCTATTGCTATTGCTATTGCTATTACTATTGCTATTGCTATTACTATTACTATTACTATTACTATTACTATTACTATTGCTATTACTATTACTATTACTATTGCTATTACTATTACTATTGCTATTGCTATTACTATTACTATTACTATTACTATTGCTATTACTATTGCTATTACTATTACTATTACTATTACTATAAGCATTCCCTCATACATGGGTCTTTTCCAATGATATTTTTTCGAAATCTATTTTTAACTTCTAGTCCATTGTTGAGCTATTTTCATTGATATGTTTGCGCCGAAATGGCATCGCGCGCTACATTATTTAACACCTTTTCCCTCGGGAGGCCTTCGTAATACCTTGGGGGTAATTAGCATAGTATTTGTACGCCCTCCCGACTTGTTGTTGTTCAGTTGTGCGTTCATGCCCGGAGTGTTTCGGTTTAGGCTTCTTTTCTGCCCCACCCTCCTCCCCTCAGCGACGGAGACTTTCTATTAATGCTGCGCTTCTTCGCATGCGCGGAAATTATTTTCGCCCCATATCTTAGTATCTCCGCGTGTGCCACAGAGGTGCAGCATATCAATGGAAATTTTCCTACTATCGCATCAAAATCAAAGAAAAGTTACTTTAATTTTAAAATATGAAATTAATGCACCAGGGGGGGGGGGGGGGGGGGATAGAATGGCGGAACTTTTCTTTGAGGACATAGCGGTGCCGGGCAACAGACCAACAGTGCGAATCCTGTGTCAATCAAGCCGTTGCTAAGAATGACGTCAACCAAAACTACATTGTTTTCTAACCCGGGAAACACGTCTTCGTTTTCAAGGCAATCTCGTGTCCAGAGTCAACGGTCTTCTCGGTCAGCGGGTCGTCGCCAGGTTAGACTCTGGGGGAATGGAATTTTGAATACCAGAAATCTGGTGTAACGGGCCATTGTTTGTTACACGAGACAGCCAATCAAAACAAACAATGGCCGTTACACCAGATTTCTGGTATTCAAAATTCCATTCCCCCAGAGTCTAACCTGGCGACGACCCGCTGACCGAGGAGACCGTTGACTCTGGGTACGAGATTGTTTTCAAGGGAAAACAACCAAGGAAAAACACATTTTTGTTATCATGCATACTAATTTTAGGTGTGAATTTCTTGCCTGACTAGCTTTTTTATTGTTAATAAGTTCCCGTGGGACAACCTCTTAGCAACTAGTTGAGTGCTACTGCGCACGCTCGGTTGCCCGGCACCGCTTTGTCCGTAATTATGCAAACCATTTATAAGGAGTTTCTATCCCCCCCCCCCCCCTGGAATGCACTGCACCTACAGCTTTGGAAAGCAAATGTGTATGCATCCTAAATGTCGTAACAATTTTTAAGTTAACCAATGTATTGTTTCCACTGATGGAGGGCAAAGCCCGAAACGTCTGGATTTTAATTTAAAATTTTGGCACTTTTTGTTCACTATTTCTTTTATACATATATTTTTTATTGTCATATGATTAATTTTATGTTGTATGTTTTAAATGTTTATATGTAATTAGTTGATTTAACCTAGACAATTAGTTGTATTTCCAAAATTCGCCATGTATTATCAGTTCATTATGTAAATGTTTACATGTATAAGAAATAATATATATTTTACTCTCAAGACGCTGTGCTTCGCCTAACGAACTCGTACTAAAATACGGACTGTTTTGTAGTAATAAAATACAAATATATACAAATGTAAATAGTCTAAATAGATAACTACGAACGAAAGGAAACTAAACGACGGCATTTCAGCACCAAATGTTTGTAACAATTAAACAGCCTCATTTGTTCAGTCAGCTGCTTATCATTTAATGGCCCTAGTAGCTCGTGAATCGAATAAAAACGTTTATAAAACATCACATTAATTTTAATTATTTTTTTAACGGAGATTACATGAAGTAAATAGTTGGGCGAGTAAATGCTTTCCCAGTATGAAACTGAGATACTGTTCTCAATTCCTAGCCTCACACTCGACTTCTTAAATTGTTCTTTTTCTCTATCTTTCCATGTTAAAGCCCACCTCGTTCCCAGGGTCTCTCAACCCTGGGAACGAGGTTGTGTCAAAGCCTGTCCAGAATGTATCTTATATCTTGTATGAGGGATGCTCGGGGATCTTTCACACTGACTGCGACATTCCACGTGGCTTACGTACATGAACGACATTCAGCTCATGTCTTTGTGTGTACGGTCTGCGTTTGTAATGCCCAGTCCATGATCTGAACGAACAGTTTGCTCAATCTCTGAGACTGCAAAACTGGACGCTTGAACGGTAGTCTGTTGTTTTAATTCATGTTCGCGGCTTTCTTCTGGGTGAACTTGTGACCCTCTTGTAAGGCGAGTGATCTAAGTAAAGTAAAGCGAAGTGCGTTGATTTAAAAACTAGTCTTGGTTTGCAACTGACGTCATCGCCGCCATGTTGGATGACCATTAACAAAATAATTATAATTAGCTTTATTGTTCCTGTCATCCAACATGGCCGCCAGGGTCTTTGTCATTTAAATCTCTCGGGAATGGTTGCAAACCAGCAATAACAGTGATGCAAAGCCGATACGACGTAGAATATAAATTGATTTGTTACGATATTTCGGCTAGCCAGAACTAGCCTTCAATTAATTTATAACTACTATTTCCGGAGTATGAATATACTAGGAGATCTAGACACTGAGCATTGCTAACTCCCCATGGATGCTTGACATGCAAGTCAATCACAGGTTATTCGTAAGCATTTTGCCAAGTTTCCGCAACAATTCGTCGGTACCCATGTATTTATACACCTGGCCCTGCGGGAGACGCGGTGGCCTAATGGTTAGCGCATTGGACTCCGGATAGAGCGGTCTGGGTTCGAGTCCTGGTCTGGGTCATTGTGTTGTGTTCTTGGGCAAGATACTCTCACAGTGCCTCTCTCCACCCATGCACTGCAATTTTTCAAGGAGTTATTTTGACTCCAAAAGGGGTTATTCTGAACCTTATTTAACAGGAGTATAAATGGATACCGGCGACATAATGCTGTGGCGTAACCTGCGATGGACTAGCATCCCATCCAGGGGGAGTAGCAATACTCCTAGTCGGCTCCATGCTACAGAAACTGGGATAAGTTCCGGCAGTGTTGGCCAGTTTGGCCCGAGTGCGGCTTTTCCTTTACCTTACCCCGGGGATTGTCAAATGGATAAATCACTGTCCAGTGGATTGTTAACATTTATATTCCACCAAAAGCGGTGACATGCTTCTGATTCCAATGAATATGATTTATCCGGTGGATAGCGTTATCCACCTTTTGAATAACAGGGGCCTCGGCGAGAGAGGCACTACGAGAGTCAGGATTGTGTCACGTCAGCATGACGTCAAAAGGTATTTGTCATGTTGCTTGGCAGTGTGCTTACGCCAACTCTCAACTCATATGCACTGTTGCAAGATTATAAAAGCATTTGCACCCACATACCTTAGGAAGGAATACCAAACCAAGCACCATGGTTGTACACACATAAATCAAGGAATTGCTGAAGATTCTCTTGGCCATGAAATTGCTCAGCACAAACTCCGCTGTAATGGAGAGCCCGGAGAATAGTAATATGTTGTATACAGCTACACCGATGTTCTTGGAGTCGTTCAGTTCCACGTAATGTACGTTTCTTGTTTCCCAGGCCAGGAAGACACCGAAGAGAAGCAGTATTCCTTTGTAGATCATTATGCTTAGGACCCATTTGGTGTAATGTGTTGAGTCACATTGATGATTTGTTGTGTGGATGTTAATATCGTCGTTGCCGGGCTGTAGCTGAAGATAAATAAATCTATAGATAAATACACTTTATAGGGTAATCATAATTACTGTGTACTCAGTAGTAGTTTTCATTGCGGCCCATACAAGTACTGTAAATAGCTCAACATAGATAAGAATTCCAACAGGCTGACTAGTCGGCTATTTACAAGGCGTGACCGAGGAGTTGAACTCGAGACTACCGAGGATAAATCCAGCTAGTGGCAGGGTGGAGGGCGCTCTAAACCACTCGGCCACGCTGCCTCCACTCAAATGAAAACAGTAGCAAAAAGCAAGACCTAAGGGTATACAATACTATTGCATGTGGTCGTTATCTACTTTCCTCTGTGTTTGACTCAAATGTGAGGATCTTCTTGGTTTGGCACTTGTAACTACTGACGCACGGCACAATGTCAATTTACGTATACTAATGTCACGTGTTCTGGTCAGCAGTTCTACGTGCGTGACGGATACGACCAAAGTCTTCAAAATGTTTTATTTTTCTGCAATATCATTCGTTAATGAAACGCGTGCGTTTTGCACCAAATACAAATTCCGTTTAACCAAAACAGCTGCAACGAAATGTAATAATCAGGTTAAAATTGTATTACAGCAAGGAGCCCAAAAGTGTGACCACTTTTAATTAATTCACATTCTTTCGTGCGCTCATACTATCCAATCAAAAGCCGAGGATAGCTATCTTCGGCTTCTGTTTGGAAAGTCTGCACGCACGAAAGAATGTGAATTAATTAAAAGTGGTCACACTTTTGGGCGTCTTGTGGCCGAATTGTCATTCTTATGTTGCTACCTCTTCCGAGATTTCTATAGCTTCAGATTGCAATGGATCCACTAGTTCCCAGCTCACCAGCACCACGATGTCCAGGAGTAAAATATGAAACACTTTAAGGAATAGGTGCGCCGTGTTCAGTCCTCCTATCTGTTAGGACAGAACGTAGGTAAAGTGTAAAGGTAAAGTCGCACTCGGGCCAAACTGCAGCCTCGTGGAGGCTGAAGAACTTTGAATGTCACGACTTGTAGACGACTTGCAGTCGACACAATACAGCATTCTTGATACTACTATGTACATGTATAGAGCGGCTTTCAATTGAGTGTCGTAATTCCAAAACAACACAATAAACCAATGAGAACTAGAAGCAAATACACGTAACCGACGCCAAGCGCGGGAAAACGCACGTGACCAACTCGTGATTGGTTTTGGTTTTGCATCTGATTGGTTAATTAGGTGGCGCGAGGCTTTTAAATTAACCATAGAGCGTATAAAAGCAAAACCAAAGCAATTCCGGATTATTTTCGACACTCCGCTCTATACGGTTTCCAAAACCAATTTCAAGTTCAGAAGAAATAACTTTTAAAAACACTTGCTTAATTCCTTACTAACTGAAAGGATACTGATACTGATCAGTATATCAAGAGAAAATAAGGAGGCAGACTGTCCTCTTGTTTTCTATCGATATATCATATTTCCACATCCACACAAATTTTAAGAAAATAAAAGCAATCAGGATTCATACTTGTCGTTTAAGACGCCTGTTTGTAAAAATCTTGTAGACTCGCCACGTCTTTGACAACATTCCTCCGAACACCAAAGTAAAGCCGACAACGATGAGGAATGCGCGGACCTGGGATAAAGACAAGAAGGCATCTTTTACCTTAATATTCAGCAAATTGTCGCCATGCCCAAATATGGTCAAGAAACCCTAGTAATCTGTCATCCGTACGTGGCAGATATGTGTAGTTTGCCATATTTGGAAGTGCACTCAAGAAGACTCGTCCAACATATTGAAAAGCTCTGCTGAGATTGAGAGGACTTTTAGGACATTTCGATGCTTTGATTTTTCGACTCGTTGACAGTTTGATTGATAACAAAACAATTACCTGTGCTCAAAATCTTGCGGAATATCATCTGATTTTAGCCGACTCGGCCGTAAAGTATCAGGCGATAATCCGCGCTATTTCGCAGGATAATTGTTAATAACTAAAAATTATAATCTTCGAAGCACATCGCTATAAAAATATCACAATATAACATATATGAGCAAACAAATTAGTTAATGATGAATCGTGCACTTTCTGCCTTAGTCTAGACTCTAAAGAACATACATTTATAGACTGCACTGCGACGACAACCTTTTACGCTAAAGCTTTAACTTGATTTAATCATGAGCATAACACTAATATAAAACTTTCTAATAAGCAAATAACTTTCAACGACATACCCCTTTTAACCCTGCCAACAGACTACCAAAAGCGCAGACTACATTTATTTATCATTCTTTTAAAACATTATATTTATGCCTGTAAGTGTGTGGAAAAGAAACCAAATCTAGAAGAATTTCAAAGAAAAGTGGTTTTCCAATGGCAAATAGAAGAATGTGCTCTTCCTTGAATTTATTTATTTATTCTTTTTTTATAGTTTGAAATGTACATATTTATCTATAAACAGCCTTCTAGCTTGCGCGTCTTCCTTTTTTTTCTTTCTTGATTGTTTTTTTTTGTACTGTATTATTATTGTATTGTTACTAGTATCAAGTGTATAGTCATTAGAATCATATTTATTGCTGTATTTTATGTTATATTTGGAATTACGTGAAATAAATTATGTGAAAAAAAAAATTAATAACAGATGTGAGCATTACTTCTTACCAGACAAATAGCTCTGCTTCCTCCGGCGTATATAATTGTATTCCCAAACGTTGCCAGTAAGACATGGGAATAGCACAAGAAACAACCAATAGCCGTAATGCTATTGAAATGCGGAGATGACATCTTGATCACTCTGGTATTCAAAGAGCAACAAAACGTAAGAAAGAGGAAAGATGGGCAAACAACAAACAAACAAAGAAACAAACAACCAACCAACCAACCAAACAAACAAACAAACAAACAACAGAAAGCGGGCAAGGCAGACAGGAAGAAAGGAAGATACATAGACGTGATATCATGTGGAGAATACGTGTCATGTTGCCTCGATAGCAATTAGCCGGTGGGTAGGGAATGGAGGAGGAATTCTGGCTTTGACTGTCCAATAAAAAAGCATCTTTGTGGTAGAATATTACACTTTATGTCTAAACTATAACGTTTAGCCCCATTGAGACGTAAAGGTTCTTGCCCAAGGTACACAATCTCAAGCATGAGCTCTCGAGCCTCCATGAGCTACCCCCATTAGGTCATCTTCTCCACCAAAAGCCAGTCAGTGTATTGGAACAGAATTCCAGGAATTACCTACCTATGTTTTCTGTATACGATATTCACAATCAGACACCCGGATGAAAACAGCATTCCGAGAGAGGACAGAGCAAGTGTTATGATTGTTTGTTGCTTTGGTTCCCTGTAAGGCACGGTCTTGTTAACCACTCCATCAGATGGAATTTTACCTGAAAAACAAGTAAACAAAACAAACAGAAAAAAGAAAACAAGAAAAAACATGAATAAATAAAAAACAACAACAAAGAAGACATGGGAATGCATATATGAAAGACCATCGCACGGTTATGTATGCAACTTAAGCAGTGCAATTAAATGCTGCGTAAGTTGCGTACGGACAAACTGCGATGGTCTTTCATATATTAAACAAAAAAGACAGTATTAAACCTGAAACGTGTTCCAAGAACCTAGTTTTGGTACAGTAAAAGTAGATTTAGATTGGGTATAACTGTAGACGATTTTCATTTTGTCAGTGAAAGATTTCTGAGAACTTGTCTTCAACTGAAGACCCGAAGACCCGACTTCCAAACATTCCGAATAGTTAACCACCGACGATGGCGAAAGGACAGTTAACAACTGAGTTAACAGTTCAGTTATTTGTGCAATCGTAACCTGTGATCAGTCGAATTCTTCCGCGTTCCCATTTACTCTTCGTCTTCTTTTTCGCGCGACCGCCGTAAAGAGAATAAGGAGCGTAAAACATTTTCCTGATCGCAGCTTAGAGCTATCGCAAAAAGTACGATACCTTCTTCCCACAGAAACAGAGATTCATTTAGTTTACTTGAAGATGTATTGCACAGCCCAACCACTTTCCTGGTATCGCCTACAAATTGAATCAAACAAGGAGTTGAAATAAATTTAGTTTACATATATTTGTACCATTTGTGGAAAAATCAAGAATCAAACTGAAAAAGAGCGCACCTTGTTGTTGTAAAATCTCTATCGTAGTTTCTCGATCCCCGTGTTTGTCAAACTTTACAACACCCTGGAGGAAATATGTATGGAATAAAAATATTTCGACGTTCTTACCAGGCGGCAGTACGATATTTCAAAACACTGTAATACCGATATTTCACAGTCGGGGAAACAAGTGCCGTTTCTGGCAAATCTTCAGTGAAGCACTCGAAGAGTTTCCAATTCTTATTATCCAATCAAAAATTAGCACGAGCACTCACGAGTACTCCGAAAGCAATCGCGCCAGCATAGCGCAATAAAGATCCGTCATGTTGCTTAGCAACTTCGGGGACGAAAACCGCGGGCTCAGTTCCGTCTCAGAGACGGCATTTCGACATCAACTGGCACTTGTTCCTCCGACTGCCTTATTCACGTACTTAAGAGTGAAGTGAAAAGAGACCCTGGAGAACAAGTTTAGTTAAAAAGTAGCGAAACATGTTTCAGCGGAGAAGGCAGTGAAATTGTTGCTAATGAGGTAGGATAGTAAATGTTTAGGTAATTTAAACTATGTACAGAAATAATTAACTCAAAGTGCATTCTCAATAGGTCTAGATCTATTGTAGTTATATTTAAAGGACAAGGTCACTCCAAAAAGCGTGTTTTCGACGAAAAGCATACACCAGCTGCGCTTGAGATTCCTGGTAATTTCAAGTTGGACGGAATGACGTCACATATGCGCGGCCAGGCTGCTAAGTACTATACAAAATGACGACGCTCTATATCAAGTGTCTTTGAAGACAAATTTCATAAGGATTGAATGCACTTTAGAAGCTCAAAAAACGGTCAGTAACTCAAGGCACTAGTCAACAACAGCAGAACTAGGGCTGCTAAAAAAAGAGCGCAGGACCAGTACAACGCAATCCACCGTGAGGTGCGCAGAGATACCAGATGTGACAAACGAAGATTTGTGGACAACCTTGCACAGGAAGCAGAGACTGCCGCGGAACAGCATAGGATGAAGGACCTCTACGACATAACAAGAAAGCTGTCAGGGAAGCAGTATGCATCATCCAAACGCATCAAGGATGCTGCAGGTAACAAGCTAACAAGGCAACAAGACCAGATGAACAGATGGGCAGAGTATTTCAATAACCTCCTAAACCGACCTCCACCATCAGAGGTTGCTGACATCCCTGATGCCCATGCTTTCAGTTTAAATGTCAACACTGCCAAACCCACCATTGGAGAAATCAATAGCGCAATTGGAAAGCAAAAGAATGGTAGAGCTCCGGGTCCTGATGGGATAACAGCAGAGGTTTTAAAGGCTGACGTAGACACCTCAGCACGAATGCTGTATGAAATCTACGAAAACATCTGGGAGGAAGAAACTATTCCGGAAGACTGGAAGGAGGGCCATCTAGTGAAAATCCCCAAAAAGGGTGACCTAGCGGACTGCTCCAACTATAGAGGCATTACTATGCTGTCTGTTCCAGGCAAAATCCTTAACAGGATTATCCTCCAACGACTTGGTGTTGCTCTTGAAGCAGTTATGAGGGACCAACAAATGGGCTTCAGGAGAAATAGATCATGTACAGACCATATTGCTGCCTTACGAATCATCGTGGAACAGTCCTTAGAGTGGAACTCGACTTTTTATGCTACCTTTGTAGACTTTGAGAAGGCTTTTGACAGTGTCGACCACACTACACTTTGGAAGATCTTACACTATTATGGTATACCTGAGAAATTTATTACCCTCATCAAGGCATCGTACAACAATTCCAAGATCAGAGTGATCCATGATGGAGAGCTCTCAGACCCATTGTCTCCCTTGCTCTTCCTGTTGGTTGTAGACTGGATTATGAATACCACAACAGAGGGTGCAAGAACTGGTATCCAGTGGACTCTCACATCCCAACTACATGATCTTGACTTCGCTGACGACATTGCACTCCTTTCTCATTCTCGCCAACACGCACAAGCGAAGGTCCAGTCATTAGCTTCAACGGCAAAGCTAACAGGTTTGAACATCAAAAGGAGCAAGACCAAGGTTATGAGAGTCAACAACGTCAGCAATGACCCAATCACCTTGGAAAATGAAGCCCTTGAAGAGGTATCTTCCTTCACCTATCTTGGCAGTGTGATTTCTACTGATGGTGGCTCTGAACAAGATGTGCAAGCAAGAATTGGTAAAGCTAGATCTGCTTTTCTCCTGTTAAGACCAATTTGGAGATCCAAACACCTAAGCCTTAAGACCAAGCTGAGGATCTTTAATAGCAACATTAAAGCAGTTTTACTCTACGGCGCCGAGACCTGGAGGGTGACCAAGTATATCACGGACAAGGTCCAGATATTTGTCAATAGATGCCTGCGTTCCATACTAGGGATCCGATGGCCTTTGGTAATCCGCAATGAAGACCTGTGGGAGATTACCAATCAGGAAAGAATGGTTTACCAAATACGCAGAAGAAAGTGGAGGTGGATTGGGCACACGCTCAGGAAACCCCAGGACTGTGTGACAAGACAAGCGCTATCATGGAATCCGCGGGGCAGAAGGAAACGGGGCCGCCCCAAATTGAACTGGAAAAGATCAGTTGAGCAGGAACTGCGCCAAAGTGGGTCTGACTGGCAAAAGATCGCTAGACTAGCCCAAGATCGTACTAAGTGGCGGGACTTTGTGGATGCCCTATGCACCTCCTAGGGGTTACGGGGCTAAGTAAGTAACTCAACTTAATGTAAAATTTTCATCGGTGATTAAAAAAAATATACTTTTTGGAGTGACCTTGTCCTTAAAGAAATAGAAAATGGCGCGCTGTCTATAAAACTAATGCAAACACGAGAGAAAGTTTGGGAGAAATCAATTTCGAATTCTCCCAAACTTACTCGAGTGTTTGCATCAGTTTATGTAAACAAATTAGTAAAGTAGTAGTAATAGTAAATTAATTCATGCAAAACGACTACACAACCAATCAGAGCGCGCGTTAGTTTATATACTGACCGACATGCCAATGAAAGTCAAATTACGAAGCACCCGTCTGAATAGGTCAGCGGTTTCACCGTCACTGTACGTAATGTTTGACAAACTCTTGTTGCGGACTTTGAGGACGGAGGAAGACTTGTGCAAAGTGAGAGCGATGCTCCATATTGCGTCATACGCGAAAGAAGAAAACCCATTGATGGGGTAATTCATTATCTGGCTTTGATTCATCAGTTCATTGTTAAGTTCAACAGCAGTCTGAAAACAAAGAGATGCAATAGGACACTTGATGTTAACTATACATACATGTATGCGCTGAACATGAAAGGTAGATAACACGTTATGCTCTGTGAAAGACCACAACTTACCTGTGAAACGAAGCAAATCGGTTGCTATCACTGGAGATTCAAACAATACCCTTCATCATTAGCCCGCGAATATTACATGTATCTGTTCCAAATATGAGGCTCGAGGAAAACTGTGAGCTACGAGGAACAGATAATGTCCAAAGACAGATATCCGCGTGCATATTTTTAAAGCCAAATGGAGGCTATTGTGTTTATTATGCTTAAAATATTTTATACCCAAGGCCGCGCTTTTTGGGAGATCTTCACCAAGCTGTTAAATCAAAGTAATTCTTTAGGCATTAAAAATCTTGCTAGTCTGTTCAAAAAATTCAGTTTATTCGATTTATCAATTTATTTGGGACGAAAACTGAACGTACGAAAGTAAAACACAAATTTTGAAAACTGGGCTATCAGGCGATATTTAACAATTATTCCCTGAGCCCGCGTTGGACTTTGGATATGAGAAGATAAATAGTACGCGCTCGTTGGCTATAATCCTCTCAGTCATATCCAACAAGGGCGAATGGAATAATTGTTTTATTAAAAACTTCACTAACTTTAGGTTAAAACTTCGGTTTTACTTTTTAAAAAAGTATAAATCGACTGAGTGATTTTTCAGTTCGATTTAAATGAAGCACGATTTGTATGAAAACGGAGGCAAAACGTCTGGCGACTGGCGCGGTGTTCAGTTAACAAGTTGAATGAAAAGAGAGCAAGACAGAATTTTCTTCGTATCTTCGTTTTCTTCGTATCTTCGTTTCTTCTTGTCGAACATAAGAAAAGAGTGATTTCGATACAACGTCGTTTCTTCTTTGTTTGGTGGTGATTGATCTAATTTAAGTTGTAATCCCGGACAAGGAATGCAATTACTAACCTTCCCAGCAATCGTAGGGATTTTTGAGCCTCCGAGCGGTATAGGTCTGGTAGCAAGGTAATTGCCAGCCGCTAATATTATTTCGTGTTTGGTGCATGAAGTGTCGCCACTATTCTCCCACCATCTGTCACTGTACCATCCAGGAAGAATCCACACGTATTTCCTGCCTTTGATGCCCTGGTTAAACGCCTGGTAAGGCAGGGTAATATCAGTATTATTGTACGGTTTATTCCACGACTATTATAATGAGAAGTAGTTTTCAATTGAGTGTCGAAAGTAATTTCAAATTGCTTTGGTTTTGCTTTACTACACTCTGTGATTGATTTAAAAAAACTCGCGTCACCCGCTTAATCAATCAGATGCAAAACCAAAACCAAAACCAATCGGTGGTACAATTTTTGTTTTAAAATTGGTACCTTTTAGGGGTGAAAATGAATTCGAGCCACACCCACAAAACGAGATTTGGTCCCTTTAAGGGATCCGTTCAAAATTTCCGACGATCATCCCCGTCGGGCTTGCACAAGACGGATATAGAAAAATGCATAAATTACCTCACACGCCATTTTTCGGAATTGGTCTTCATACATTAGGCCGATGATTATTCTGACATCTTTAACCTGCAATAAATTACAATGCCATCAGTTTGATATATTACTTCATAAAACATGATTGATTCCTTTCTGTGCCAGTAGAATTTAAGTTGCTGCAGATTAAGCAAACTAGTCAGGACAGCGTCAGCTTTCGTCCAGTTGATTCTTTTATAGTCGCCTTTGGAGCCGCGCTTTTTGGATCGTCACGCAACGCTCCTCTCTAATGAGGAGAAGCGTTGCGGGAAGCCGGGGGAAGGAGGTAAAGCCTGGTTTTCACTAGCGACGCAAGCACAAGCGAAAGCAACATACGCAGGCGCAGTAACTTGATTTGTCGTCAACAAAAGGCACTGATGATCAACGCGTTACTGCGTCTGCGTATGTTGCTTGCGCTTTTGAAAGGAATTGACAGGTACCAGTGGGTGTGACTCGAATTCATATTCACTTAAGTGGTACCGGTTCCTGTCATATTTTTTATACCTAAAAGGTACCGGGATAATGATCTAATGGAGTTAATTTTACATTTAAACACCCTAAGGGTATCACGATTGAAATACGGGAGTCCCTCCCTGCCGGGAGCGTGATGACCCAAATAACGGCTGCGATGGTTACCAGTTCTTATTATAACTATCCAAAGATGTTATTATCAACTATCACTGGTAGTACTTCACCTTAATGCTACGAACTGCATGTGAGCGCTCATCTTCAAAACTTTCCATGAACACTATCTTGATTTTGTTACTTGTAAGTAAGGCGACGAGGTTCTCTTTTGTCTGAAAAAAAGAAAAGGCCATAAATACAGTGAAAATAATGTGCGTTGTTTGCTGAAAACCTTATTGAAAAAAAAAACACAAATAAAATAATAACACTCCACAGTTTGCCACGTCAGCTATCGCTGTGGTAATACATACAAGAGGAATGGCTCATCGGTGGTACAGTGCTCCGTTTTCTTTACTAAACGACAAGGTGGGTCCGCCTTGTTAGTATAGGTAATAGCATGAGTTGTAGTAGTATTTGGAAATAATACCGCGAGTAATATTTCAAAATTGTCCAAAATATCACGAGCCGCTTATTATTTAACAAATAAATAAGCCTCAACTGTGCTCTGTTCTGTTATAAAGCACGCAGGAAGCGGCGCGAGCACGAAAGAAGTGTAGGGGGAAACACGAGCCGATAGGCGAGTGTTTCTCCCTACTTCTTGAGTGCTCCGCCGCTTCCTGAGTGCTTTATAACAGAACAGAGCACAGTTGAGGCTTATTTATTTGTTTTATGATAAAAAAAAATCCATGATTTCCTCACAATTGTACCTTTATTTTCCGAAACAAACATTCCATTTTACATCGAGAACAAACTGAACGTCGTCAGCACCCGTGCTTTGTACTCTGATAAAGCACGCTAATTCGAGCCAATCACAGCGCTTGTAAGAATGCTTCAAATGATTTGATTGGTCAACGAGACAAAAGCTGTCAAAACATCAAAAACTGAAATGAGCAAGAACTCAATTCGAAAGCAAAACGAGTGCTTCAATGTTCACAGTTTTCAGTCCTTAAAAAAGCTAAAAATCTGAACTTTTTCAATGAAATACGGCCGAATTGTGGCCCATGAAAACCTGCAAGTTTCCAACATGACAATTGAAAAACAAACTGCTTAAATCTTGCGGTTGAACCTTCACAAACTGCTGCGCCATGTTTTGTGAATGAAGATCGTCGCTTGTTTATTTACGGCAGCAAGAGGAGGATTGCCCGAACTGGTGGCAATGTTAGAAAGACTGGACTGTTTTGGCCTTCCACTCAGAGCATCGGAGAGGATATTCAAGCAAGCTTTCAATTGATCGCTAAAATGACGAGCGTTGTAACTCTTCTGGCTTGCTTCGCTGCGATGACCAGAGATCGTGCCGAGATCGATGCTGCGAGATGGAGACCAGTGATCGCAGTTGCACGAACACTATGGAGAAGACAATTTGGAAGTTTCCTTCATCATACCTCCGAGGTTGTTAACACAGAGAGGTTTATTTTCGTACCAAACTCGATCTTCAACTCTGCGGATTGCGTAAGCATTCATGAGCTCCGTGCTTTGTACTCTCACAAAGCACGCTGTTTAAACCAATCAGAGCGCGTGTTATATTGACACTTTATTATAATTGTTTATAATACAAGGCAGATATCCTACCCGAGCATGTACACGTAGCTTCACAGATGTCATTGGAGCTTCGTTTTGAAACGTTTAAGCAATGGAATGCTTTGTTTAGCTTAGTTATACCACCCAAAAGTGTTTTGCTTTCAATATTCGTAGGTTTTTGGACACTTTGACAGATAATCTCGTTGAAATGCCCACTTTAGTCCACACGTTTATAAACAATAGAAATGCCCGCCATTTTTTTTTTTTTAGAGTCAATTGTTACACTTGCCATATTTGGAAACTGTAATTTCTACATGTAAGTATTTCAGTATTTGAGATAAATACAGCTCGTTCGAACCAATCACCGTTCAGAAATTTCGCAGCCTGTATTATAAGGCAAGGAAATACCTCCCTGCCTTTTGAGCAAGTCTGGCTCCGCCACTGGAACCCATGTCTACTCGTGATTGCAAAAGAGCACTGTGGGAGTGGCAGCGTCACATGGGTACACTTTATTTCTATAATTTCTACAATCAATTTAACGGCAATAATCAATTATATATGATCAAATTAATTTTGCAAATTATTCATATCATGACTATAAGAGATTTATACAGATTACCTTTGTAAAAATGTGATCCTGTTGTACGAGAATTGCGACTCGATTCCATTTGAACTTTTTCAGCAGCTTCATTATAGCTAAGTTGTTTATAGTCTCGGATGGACTGGTACGAGAATAGAGCGGAAACCGAGAGTCATCCGAGAGCAAAGGAGACGTGTTACTGAAGCCAACCTGAGAAAAACAATTTTCAATAAAAAAACAAACAAACAAACAAACAAACAAACAAACAAACAAACAAACAAACAAACAAACAGACAGACAGACTGAGGCAGACAAACAAACAAACAAACAAACAAACAGACCGACAGACTGAGGCAGACAAACAAACAAACAAACAAACAAATAAACAAATAAACAAACAAATAAACAAACAAACAGACAGACAGACAGACAGACATACATACAAACAAACAAAAAAACCAACAACCAGTCCGTCAGTCAGTCGGTCGGTCAGTCAGTCAGTCGGTCGGTCGGTCGGTCGGTCGGTCAGTCAGTCAGTCAGTCAGTCAGTCAGTCAGTCAGTCAGTCAGTCAGTCAGTCAGTCAGTCAGTCAGTCAGTCAGTCAGACAAATCAAAAGCCTATTCAATCTCAAGGACAAAACTGTTCACACGTCATTTACGAAGGAGAATGCCACATGCGGAGAAAATTATGTGGGTGAAACAATGCGCAGTTTCGAAGTAAGAATATCTGAACACTCTAATATTTTGCATAACCCGGAACCAGCACGCCACCTTTTGCAAAACCCAAACCATTGGAGAATCCTTTGTCCTGCCAAATTGTACTACGAGAGAAAGATCATCGAGGGCCTAATTATCCAACACATGGACCAAACTCAGAACAAACAAATAAAATGCTATATATAAAAAATTGTAAGTTTGGAGTGCTCATAACTGATCTGATATAAACAGTCAGACGTTTCGGGGATAACCCCTTCTTCAGTGTCGTGCAGTTGTTTTGTACAAACCTGGACGGCTTTTAACTCTGATGATGACAATAGTCGAAAACTTTCGGTTTTTAACAATTTTATAACATATTTTTAGCCTTGTATATACAACATTTTACTTTTTAGCGAATATTATGACAATTATCTTTTTGTTTTGCACCTTTTTCATCCTACATCTGTTTTCATGTATTTTTTACCTGCACTGCTCCCCAAAACGGAGCGGCTTCTGCGATTGGTTCAGCAGCTGGAGAGCAACCTGGGGCCGTGAACATGATCTTGGTTGGAGGCCTGGAGACTAAATCCAGCATTGCTCTAATGGCAGCGCCACTGTCACACTAGAAATATGAAAGTCCCGGATATTTATATGTAACTTCATAACTATGATATTGTTTTAAAGAGGTTCGTTCGTCATGTATCGCACAACTTTAATTGGTGGTTTGCCTCAATGTTACAAAATCTGTTTACTTGCATCTACAACATCAGAAAATTAACAGGTTATAGAGCAGGCAGAAAGAAACTCTTGTTCCGAATTATAGATTTGTAGCGTTTTTCATAACCGAGTTATTTACAAAAATAATTTTCAGAAAATTACAGTATTTAGTATGAAGCCGCCATGTTGGTGCCCTTCTTTGGGACACCAATATGGCGGCCATAAAATTGTACAAGTAGTAGAGTAGATTCTACTATCAATATCATTAGCTTTCACTTCAAACCTCTTTAGATATCACTTTTAAATTATTATCACGCATGAAAATTTAAAAATGACATACAATATCCGTTTTTGGTAGTTTTTGTGACAGTTCAAAAACACGTTCATCCGGGACATCGCAAATTGAAAAATGCCCTACGCGAAGCAATGAATCAATAACAAACCTTGTACAGAGGTTAATGTTTTGTATGTCTAGAATATGTGAAAATAATAATTTTGTAGAATTTACAGTTTAGATTTTAGAATTTTGAAGACGTCAGATGCAAACCAACAATAGCCTAAATTTAACAAGTTCGTCGCTCGTAATCCGTCTCAATCTTCACCAATCGTAACCATTCTTGTTCGTTTTTGGTTTATTATAACCTCTTTGGTGTTTTTCTAGCTTCGTAAGGTATTATATTGAGGTCTCCTTCGATTTGAAGCAGTGGCGGATACAGGGGGAGGGTCGGGGATCCGGACCCCCTATCAGACCTTAGGTTTGTTTTGCTTTCTCTATTATCCATAGCAAAACCATCTCCAGAATCCACCAAAATGCACTTTTCAGAGCCTAAAATCTCATTTTTTTTCGGTGGGAGGCCCCCAAATACCCCACCCTTGCGCCTTTACTACTGCCTACTGACGGCTACTTCCAAAAATTTTCCTTCAAGCTA
This sequence comes from Desmophyllum pertusum, assembly GCA_029204205.1. Taxonomy (NCBI): domain Eukaryota; kingdom Metazoa; phylum Cnidaria; class Anthozoa; order Scleractinia; family Caryophylliidae; genus Desmophyllum; species Desmophyllum pertusum. The sequence continues at coordinate 454,715 of MU827345.1, read as the reverse complement.
CTTCACATTTTCGGAAAAACCCTGGGACCCCCCCCCCACCCCCCTATCAAAAAATCCTGGATCCGCCTCTGTGAAGTACGCGCACACGCGCAAAACGCTCGTGGGTTTTGCGTTTGCGTTGTTCGCATATGCCTGTACTGTAATTTAATTTCTTCATCCTAAAAACAAAATGATTTAATATGTCGTGTGTATAGCGCGCTTCTAACAAACGAGAAACAATGATTATTTTAACTCGACATTTTTGGGACCTTTTCTTTTGAACATAAAACGTTCGGATGTTTTCTTTTCCCCAGCACATTTCGGACGCGAACACTGAAAATACTTAAAAGGGAGTACGTGAGTTATTTTAATACTAGTAAATGAGCAATTTATTGTGGTGGGTACTTGACCCATGTTTGGGTATAAGGGGTGCCGCTGAGGGTTTGAAAACCTGACCCTGTTTAGGAAAAAAAAAAATTAAAATGCCTACCCTGTGTAGGACAACATCCTCTATTTTAGGACCCTGTTTAGGTTGCAATTTAGCGAATCACGTTTGACTGATACGCGGCAAACGTCTCCGATCTCTAAATACTGTACGTATAAACCATATTTTTACGACGACAATCTTGCAACCATACCCTGTTTAGGACAGAATGGCATAAAATTATATACCCTGTTCAGGGAAGAGAGGCCAAAAACCATACCCTGTCCAGCGGCACGTCCCCGTATAGGCCATATAAGGGAGTACCCCCCCCCCCCCCCGCCCCGGGCTGATTTTGTACTATCAATTGTTTTACCGATGTGATGTTCGATGGCCGCGAACTGAATATCAAAGCAAACATCCTCTGTTACTTAAAAACATTTCTGATTTGGGCATTTTAATGTTCGGATACATATTTTTTCCGACGTATTCAGTCGGACATTAAGTTTTGTCCGAATTAAATTTGAACGTCTGAAAATTCTCGAAATTAAATTACCTTTGAATCCCTCCAGTCCTCGTGTAGGGCGTACTCTGGTAAAATGGACTGGTTTCTGTTCACGTGATCTAACGCCATCTGAACTGCAGGCATGACACCCTTTGAGCTCCAGCCTTTAGAGGAAACGTTGACGCCGTAGAATGTTCCAATGTACAAGTGTTCCTTACCACAAGCCCACTTTCTCGTCAGCGAATCGGAAAACAGCAACCACAGACAAAGTTGTAGCGTTCTCATTATCCAGGCAGCTTTAGTATCTTTCAGTGGTTTCACTTGAATTGACGCGTGCACCCTTAGCTACATGTAGTAGGCCTTTAGACAAGAAAAATTAATTATTCTTAACTATATTAGGCAGGTAAACGTAAGATAAAGTCTGTTACAATCCCTGCAAACGGAGGATCCAGAAAGCTCATCAATTCCGGCGAGTAATTCTGGTTTCCATAGTAGGAAACGACTGTTGCTAACAATAAGAATATTATATATAGTCTTGATGATTGGGCATGGTAAATAGAACTCCAGCGCTAGCACGTACATGTATATATGCTCAAATCAACACGTTATTTCTCACTTACTAATTGCGAGTTGTTACGACTCACACTGAAGTTTACTTTACGACATGTTTGAAATTGGTTGCTTAGACATCCGAAAAATCGTTTTGATGAATGTTTATAAATTCAAATTCGTTGCATATGGGGAATCTTGGCGTTTCGTTATTTTAAATGAATTTTACGTTAACAATATCTTCTAGCCTTTGCATTTTGCTTTGATCTACTTTCCTTAAGGTTTCAATGTATTTTCGCGTATATTTCTTGAAACAATCATGATCTGAGTAGCCATGTCTTCATCAAAACATGTTGAATGACATTGCGTGAGAGTAGAGCATATTGAACATATTGAACATGGAAAAATCACTAACAAGCCTGAATAATATAAATTTATAGGCACGGTCAGATCACAGAACCGTGTGCTTTGCGTTGGCTATGTTGAGTTTTTTTTTCTAAGAACGCATCTAACCTAAGCAAATTCTAAGTTGGTGTCTGAACACTTGAGCTTTTCAAGTCTCTAAACGATTTTACAGTTGCGTGCATCTAAAGTGTGTATCGTTAATTCATTTCCTCGGCGCTGTTAGGTTACAATATCGTCATATATCTCGTCAGTGGCTAAAGTTACCCCTTTTTTTAAACCTATTTACCTAAACTTCCAAACGCCTGTAGGAAAAAATAACAAAAAATTGTAGTTTGAATATTTATATATCGACAGTTAATAGAGCTCTTTTGTGCCATAGCTGTTATTTGCTTGTTTCAAGAACGCCGTAACTTTGAAGGTTTTCCATGTTTTGGTAACGTTTTCTCTTTCTAGTTATTAGCGAGTTAGGACTGGCCAAAAATTGAATTACCTGAAAGAACATGAGCTTGGATCTCGTCTTGTATCAGTGGCAGCTAGCAGCATAAACAAGAATAATGAAACAAAAAAAAAAATAGAATTTAAACACCTTGCATGCAGCTGGTGCTAATAATTAACATGACGATCTCGAGGTCGGAATATTATTTAAATTTTGGCAAATGATAATGCCATTCTGACAAAAAGTCATCTTAAGCTTTCACTGCTTGAGCTCAGCAGATTTTAATTTGAAAGCAAACATTGCTTCGACTGAGCAGAAGGTCAATATAACGAAACATTGCTCTCGTGGGATGATCCTCAGCAGCGGTATTCACCAACAACTTATTGGGAAGTCATTTGTTAAATGATGCTTGCTCTCCCAAGATTGAAAAGTATTCCCAATTCAGTAAGAAAAAGCTGCACCGCATAAAAGTGCTGCTGGATAGCTTTCATTTGAATGGTCACACACTGGGTTTCATACACAGATCTAAAAGCTTAACCACCTTGTACAGCATAATAAGCAGTACCACATGAAAGTACTGCTCAATAGCTGTCATTTGAATGGTCACTCACTGGGTTTCATACACAGATTTAAAAGCTTACCACCTTGTACAGCATAATAAACAGTACCACATGAAAGTACTGCTCAATAGCTTTCATTGTTCTCTGAAATTGCTACATACAGGTTTTCCTTTAACTAATTTGATAGAGAGCTATCGATGTGAGTGTCGGCTCAGTGTAAGGTCATTTGCGGACTTTGCGAAAAGCACTTCTCAAATTTATTAATAATTCATCAAGTTAAAACAAAGGAAATTCATAACCGTGCCGTGACGGAGGTTCCGTTTACTCCTTAGTTTTTACTTCGATTGTGAAGATATATCAAACACGAAAGACGCTACGTAGGTCATATTTTCAACCCTCTTCTCGGTGTTTGGAAATCGGATGAAACACTGTTACAGTATCTCGTGTTTGATATATACAGTGTATATTCATCTTGTCATCCTTTATTGAGACGAATTTCAAACATCGTTTCAGTGTCCAAAATTTGGTCCAAAAGCACAAGGAAATGGTCCGAATTTAATTCCTCGCGTAGCGGGGTTTATAATTCTGTCCCCCAAGAGCTGACGCGAGAGCAATTCTCGTGTGGCCTTTACGGTCATATTTATTTATTTATTTATTTATTTATTTATTTAATTGTTTGTTTGTGGAGTTGGGGGATGACATGACGTCACACGGCGCGCTCGTGGCCTAATGGCTTAAGGCGCTAACTTTTAAATCTGATCTTCGGGATTGAGGGCGTGAGTTCAAATCCGACATGGTCCTTCTTTTTTTTTTTTTTTTTTTTTTCGGTTCAAATCCAGGCCGTTCTTTTTTTTAACCCCCTTTTCTTTGCTTAATAACATTGATTTCGACGTAATCTTTGTACACGTAAATGTAGAAACAGGAACGGCTGCTGAAGAATAACAATTTTTACTCCAAGTTTGTTTATCGAACAAATTTATATACGGGTCATTTGTGAAAAAAACCCGGCTTTATTAAATCCATTATCAACAACAGGAAAAGGAAAGACGACTCAGGCATTTCTCAAAGTACGATCAACATATGGCTTAGTTTTCATTGTAGACACGAAGACTTGTGTCTGAAAATAATTCGCCGATCCGATATTGCGAAGAAGATTTTACCTACAAAAGCGAGGTGGTTTCAGATCATTCGGACGGAAAAGTGGGGAAAACAATACAAGAGCGCTACAATTTATTACAGATATCGAGAGACGAGCGAACTCCAATCGAAACCAAAATCCGGTGGCATAGCAAAAACACGGCGTTCGTCCGGCGATTCTCAGAAACCTTGCAGCGATTCTTGGAAACCTTGCAGATCAAATCGCAGGCGTGCCCGTTACTAGGCAACAAAAGCTTCGCGAGGGCCTGCGAGTCACGTATTACTAGTATAATATATAAATTTTTAGCTTTAAGGCGGGGTCCACCTGAATGCCATTCGTCTGCCACTTAACATGGGTTTAATGGAAATATCTCGTTCACGTTTCAAGCAATCCAAAAATTCTATGCTCAAAACATGAATCTATTAGTAGATGGACACCAACCGAGACAGTTGATACCCACGCAAGAGCACCCGCGTGGGTATCAACTGTCTGTTGGTGTTCCAAAAATCATTTTCTTTCTTCTATTCCTTCATTAAACCTCTTAGAATTTCATAGAAATTCACGTTTACCACCGCCTTAACTTAGCATATCCGATCCTTCCGAAAAGACTGCCTGGCTTATGATCATTTCAGTCTCATTTACCCATTTTTTCCAACACAATTTTAATATTCATTTCGATTAAAAGTTTTCTTTCCCTTGATTAAAGGTTTTAAGCAAGACTGTGAAGAACATCCAAGGGGGAAGAAATGGTCTAATAGGTCTAAAGTGATTCTGCTAAATATAGAACACGATTTTAGTAGAGAAGTGGTCATGAATGAGCATAATAGCCCTATCAAGAGAGGATGATCTAAGGGAAGCTAGGTTCCTCGTGCCCCATGATAATTTTTTGAAATCTATTAATAGTTTCGCGCCATGTTGTGAAAGCTATTTTTATTTCTTTCCGATCGAGGCTCCGACATCATGTTACATGAACTGACCAATCAGGTAGCGCTCTTAAAATAGCTCAGCTACGGATTGAAGTTAAAAATAGATTTCAAAAAAATTATCATGGAGCACGGGGAATGCTTTTATGAGGCGTGAAGAGCTATAAACATTGTATTTAGCTTTCATGCCATATCATGTTTACTTATACTCTTTTGTTTCTCATATATTTGAATTGTAACGTTTTTTTGGCCTGTAATCTTATATTCTTTTGTCTCTTGGTGTTTAAAATTGTAACGTTTTTTTCTTGGAGTTAGTTCCCTGAAGAAGTCAGGCCGTGCCTGACGAAATATTGGAAAATATATTATAACATTTATCCCAACCGTACAGTCAGCCTTTCTTTGTTGTATTCTCATTCTAAAATTTGCTGATAGATCCACCAGAATCCGCTACCTATCCACGAATACTGATCAGGTGAACGTGCCAAAATTTAATATAGTCAGAAGAAATTAGGTGTCAACGAGGCTTGGTGATGATTTGGAGCGACTGCCATAATATGCATAACATATTGTATCCACACCCACATGCATTGGGACAGTTCAATTACAAATGGCCGCTATAATTTCAGGGAGACTCATTACTATTTTGGCTCATTGTACCGTGAAAAACATTCAATCGCGCACCCACAATTAATTGCGCCGGACAGATTGGTTATTGAAGGTTTCTCATTTCGTGAGAGATACACTCTTAATTTCTGTCAGAATAACAGCCACAACTGTTTCAATCAAGAAAAATATACCGTTTTTAAATTTTAAATGACTATAACCTATGACATACAAGAAATTTTGTTACAGCAAACATCAAATGGAGTATTATTAACTAAAACTGTGGTTTCTTCGCATAATGCCTTAAAATAAATTAAATAAATTAAACATGCTGTGGCAAATTAAATTATTTATAAACATACTGTAGCAAATTAGTGTTATTTACTTAGAGTTTAACCGTGCCGCCAGTTTTCGTGCCCAGTTGGGACACAGTGGCTAAACCGACCACAAGTGAGATGTAACAAATATTCCTTGGTATTATAGCTTAAGTTCTGTTTTAGAATGCAATTCCACACTAAAGCAAGAACACACTAATATTAAAACTTAAGTCAGTGGTAAATTTGAAATATTAAAAACCATATTTTCCTTTATATTGTTGCTTTTTCTTTTTATTAATGAATTTATATTAAAAATTATCGCAAAAAACGGCGTTGACAAGCCGGTACGAGTCAACTTTTTTTACTTCGTTTCCTAGTTTATCTGTGCATTTTCAGCTGAAAAGCAAACATGTTTTATCTTTGAAAAACAAACATGTTTTATCCGCTGTATGTTTTGAAAATAAGGGCGCAAGCTGAGAACTTTTTAAGATCTTTGCTCGTGAAAACGTTTCCGAAACAGGGTATAATTTTGACGAGAGCTGTACTTGGACGTAATTGACATCATAAACTGCTAAAAAACCCATAACGGGAAATAAATGTTTTTTAGCCATAGATAAGCTAAGACCAAGTTAATTTGTATAGGTAATCGCATGGGCCCGAGTGCAATTAGGGATTAATTTCACGAGTATTTTCAAAGTTTTTACAAAATTGCCCGAGTCGCGCAGCGACGAGGGCAATTTGTACAAACTTTGAAAATACAAGTGAAATTAATTCCTAATTGCACGAGGGAACAATGCGATTACTTGTTTATCACATAAAGGGCAAAATTTTCGGAAAACCTTCAACGTGCGGCTAATAATTCAGCCTGCGGAGCGAAAATATTATTTTCTAAAATCACACAGAATCACAGCAAGATCAAGCAAAACCTTTATACGTTCAGAACAGGATAACTTTGACAGTTATGTAAATCTTAAGAGAAAAACGTAAGTCAATCCAAGACAAGCCTGAACGTAAGCTTTATAGTCACCTGTTTGAATGTTTTGAAGCTTTCCGCTGCATGCGAGCTGCTTGTACAATCCTACATCGATAAAACAGCAAGTACGGCGAGTCCAAACAAACTTGTAGAGGTAACTTCTCCTTTTAATTTGACCTTCTTCTTTCTTTGAACAAACTCTGTGCTATTTACTCTGTCGGGTTGCATGTGATAAAGCCGTATTTAACAGAAGTGAAGCGAAGAAGTCAGTTGGCCGCCATGAATGAATTTCCCGACGTCGCAAACTCGCCAAGTCCTCGCTGATGTTTTCTAGTTTTCAACTGAAATAATCTTTGTTCTGATTTCGAGGAAACCCTGAGATTCAGCTTTCGGAATTTCGTTTCAAGCTATCACCCGGTTTCCATTCCTTTTTCATCAAATAACTCAGGAAACTGAAGTCAAAATCCGAAACGACGTACAAGAGAGCGCTGTGTTTGAAAATTCTGCTCAAAATCCCGCCGTCAAGAAGCCAACTAAGTGCAGTGCGCTCAGCCAATTAGGAGCGAGGGATTTTACCGTTCGACCAATCAGGATCAAGTAATCATGCCCTTGATTACCAAAAAGTGCCCTTGATTAAGAAAAAATGCCCTCTGTCTTAGCCAATCAGAATTTAGTAATTATGCCCGCTGACAAATGACACTCGCTCTTAAATTATTCCGATAATGTTTACGACAAAACTTTGCAAGGGTTCAATGACTCAGTTGAAGCCTTCATTCTAAAGTATACATATAAAAAAATAGTTAATCAAACTTACCGTTTTTTTTAGCCGGTTCTGCTTTGCAAACATGGAAATAACATCAATACGACTCAGCCGTCTCGTGAAGTCTCGTTTGTTCCTCGCCAAGACAGAAATTGGCACTCACCAAAATTTGCTCCTCAAAAGCGAACATGCAATATATTAAACCAGAAGACTCACAGCCAAGATAGAAATTGTCACTCCTATACTGTTTGCTTCTCAAAAGCGAACATGCAATATAACCCGAAGGCTTACAGCGCCGTTTTACAATAGCCAGGAGCGTATTGAGCAACGGTATATTTCAACGCCTTTTGCTAAAAGAAAATTAATCAACCTCGCAATGTCATCAGTGGCCTCCTACAAATGAATGAAATTGGATTGTTGCTGTCACGTTTTGACACGATGTTAATTTATTTGATGAAGCTTTACATCTTGTCACATCTGTCAATACTTTGTTGGCGGCACGTACTGGAGACCTATCGAAGCTCTTTCGGGTGCAAATAATATAATTACTATAACTTTAAATTTCTCCCCTGGTCGTTATTTTTAGTTTAAAACAGCTGCTAAATAATAAAAACACAATATATAGGCTGACAAAAATATGAAAATAAGTTTATAAGCGGGTTGTCTGGCCCCATGCCACAAACTGAGTACTCAAATTGTGCCAGTTTTCCATGCGATGCATGTGGTGCCAACATAGGCGACACGTCGGTTTTACTTGTTGATATTCTCACTCAAGACCTCCTATACGACGTCGGTCTTAACCCCGATTTCCAAAATCTTATGGAAGTTCTGCATCTGGCAAACAAAGCGATCTCACAATTAATTAATCCTACAGTGTTTGGAAGCGTTATGATAAATATAGTGAAATTTTAACCAATAGCCGTAGAGAATTTTCAGATTGCAATTTACACTGAAAAGACACACACATAGCGGCTTAAGTAAACGATGTATATTCATGAACAACATTAAACTTTTAATACTTCCAACAATGATCATAATACACAGCAACATTACAGAAAGCCCACAGGCAAATACCCAATTTAGTTGAAAAAAAAAAAAGAAGAAAAAGTTCCAAACGAAATTTAAACTACTTCTCCTGAAATATAAGTAACAGACCTCTTTTTAAGAAAATCCTATATTGGTAACCACTTTCAGGCCTTTCAGCTGTCACATATTTACTCATGAATATATATAGTTTTATGCTAAATATATACTATAGCTGAAATATATTCTTAAAGACACTAAAAGTTGCATGCAGTGGACCACAAAACGCCACCGCAAAATTTAAAATGTTTAATTGTTTTAGCGTAAAGCCTTAAATAAGTTTTTAATTAATTTGTGCTGGACAACAACGACAGTAGATTCTTGAAATAACGTTTTGACATCCAATTTCCTCTTCGCGTGCACTTGTATTTGAAAACATTAGGGCATAACTAAGGGATGGACCATTTTATTTTGAGGGGGGGGGGTTGGGCAATTACCAAAAAAAATTCCTGCACAGCAAAAGTAGAAAATGGTCCATCCCTAAACTATAGGAAACAGTGTTTCGAAAAAATATATATATGCGGAAACAGCTTTCCAGTTAATACGCACGCGAGACATGTTTCAGAAGCAAGTTTTGTTTCGCGGAAACAAGAAAACGTTTTTGAAGTATTTCGAAAACTTATTTTTTTGTTTCTCTGACGCACGTTTTGCTTCCGCTGGAAACACATGTTTCGCGTGTTTCTTAACTAGGAAACATGTGTTTCCGCACTGTTCCCAGTTAATTCTGCTAATTTTACGACCACTGTTTCCATTTAGCTAAAATACCCCTAAAACGTAAACGGCGAAAATGATACGAGTTAATTAACACCCTTTCTTGCTGTTTTACATATTTTTCCTGTATATAGTCTTTAAATGTTGTTTTCTCTCCTCAGTGGTCAAATGTTACAGCATGGTAGCCGAAAGCTTATATTTTAAAACATTTAACGAGAACGTTCATATATATTTTTCGGTTGCTCTTCGTCTATAGTTTACTCGAAAATTATATGGTCCTATACTTTATACAATATGCCATCGATAAATAATCAGGATCGGCCATGGGTTTTGCGTATACGGGTTTGGATATACTATATGTTTGGCTTAAATATGAGTATTTGGTATATTTTGGAGATAAATAAACAATAGCCTCCATTTGGCGAGGAAATATGCTCGGATATTTGTCCGCGGACATTATTTGTTCCGAGAAGCGAACAGTTTTCCGAGAGCGAAGCTCGAGGAAAACTGTGAGCTTCGAGGAACAGATAATGTCCAAGGACAAATATCCGAGCATATTTTTTGAAGCCAAATGGAGGCTATTGTAGTTATTATCCTTCAAATATTTTTTCACAAGGCCGCTCTGTTTGCCGTGGAAGATCTCGGTCGGCCAAGCTGTTTTAAAACATCAAAATAATTCTGTTGGCGTTCAAAAATATTTCTAGTCTGTTCAAAACAATCAGTTTTATTTAATTTAGCAATTTATTTGAGACGAAAACTGAACCTGCGAACGTGAAACGCAAATTTTCACAACTGGGGAATATCACTTGGGGAATATCACCCGGATATTCCCCAGTTTTGGCTGCGTCACGTGACGTGTTTAGACCAATCGCGCGCGAGAAAAAAATTTGATGGATTATAACACAATATATTCTATTCTCGGTATTGAACTGGAACTACAAGTAGCTCGCAATGGAGGCTAATGCGGGGGAATATCAATTAAAAAAATAGTTATATCTCATTTGCATTTGAAAAGATCCCCCACCGCATTAGCCTCCATTGCAAGCTAATTGTAGGTCATTTTCAACACCGAGAATACGAATATGGCCTATTTATCCTAGAACTAAAGCTTATATTCTCTGCTGTGGTGTATATTTGGTAGTTTTTTAAGGCCACCGGTATACCACTACCCCGGTTTAGATGAGACCAATTACGACAATAACGAAACCCGGAAAAAGTATTTTGAAAAAATAAAATCTTTGAAAAAAACGTATGTCCAGTTACAGTATAACGGAACACAAATGCCCACGAATCTTTACCACAATATTTTCTATTTTCAAAGGACTGGATGTGTGTTAGATGTTTATTTTTTATGCAAATGAAAATTTTATTTCGTCTTGCAATTAATCATATAGTACTACAGTCTTTACGGACACCCGCTTATTACGGACAGTTTTGTTTGTCCCGATGAAAGGCTCATATAGTTTCTCTTACATTAACCCGCTTAATACGGACACCGGTTAATACGGACAACTGACACTTTTCTGTGACTTGAGTGACACGCTCTCATACAAAGTTAACCTCGCTTTACGGACACTGGTTATCCGAGAGAACCTAACAAAGCTGCCAACCGAGTCTTTCAAAGGTTTTGTCTAATATTCAGTCCGTCTGGTTTAACCGCAAACTGAAAATGCCAGTGCAGAGCAAAGTCACAGACTATTTTAAATGATTACGTCGTCCCGTTTCAAACAAGAGAACATTAATTTTAATACTTGTATTTGAATGAGCGTAAGGTTTCTTCAGTTTGAACTTAAGTTACAGTTAAGACATTTAAAAACATCGTTCTGTTGCCTTTAAATTGTATGCTTTAGTCTTTGTATCGATAAAACCTGTGTCCGTGACGTTTATTCTGGGAGCCCGCTTAATACGGACACCCGGATAATACGGACACTTTCGCGTGTCCCCTTGGTGTCCGTATTAACCGGGTTCCACTGTATTTGTTTAATTTTACGAGAATATTAAAAATATGTGTAACCGTTCTCTACCATTCATGTGTTTCAGGGGATGGTATGGGAAGACGTGAAGCTAGGCGACTTTTTGTCTTTCGCGCCAGATGAAACTTCCTGAAGTTTGGATACCTGGTCTTAATTAAAATAGATTTTTACAATTTTTTCCCCGTGTACTCGATCCTTAGTTTTTGTTTCGATTGAGAAGACAATCAAACACTCTACAGTGTGTTTCATCCGATTTCCACCACATCGAAGTTCGTACGCGTCAAAAATACACATCGTATTTTCAACTCTCTTCTCGGTGTTTGGAAATCGGATGAAACACTATCTTTCGTGTTTGATATATTATTTCGTCACTTTTGTTATTTTAATCTCACTAGAATTCATAAATACAATAATATTTAGGAGGGGGAGGGGGAGGGGGATGGCGGAATCTTTAAGTACAAGGCTGTGGCTAAGAAAAACGCCTATGCAGCATATCTTGGATTCCTAAATTTTTTGTTCACGGAGGAATTGCAATGGTATTTCTAAATCTGGTATGGTTATCAACAGGCTGATTCAAAATTTTATGCTAATAGTTTTCATTTCAGTGTAGAAGTCCACGGAGTAAATTCCTCCTGTTCGCCCCAGTCCACTGTGCTTCCATCCCTCGTGAGGCATGCTGGGTTCGTTCGGTAGCCAGCTGTTGATCCACACAGAGCTGAAACGAAAAGGAAAATACAATTACTCATTTCTTTTCGAAGTAGTGTACTCAAACTACTCTAGAGATTTATCACTTCTCCATTTCGGACCAATTTCACTTGTATATCTATCAATGAGTATCTATATGTGCGAACGTCCCTTCTTCTACTAATTGTGGACACCTAAAATAACAAATAACTGAATTGAAAATACATATGCCTAAAAGTTAAAGCTAAAAATTAAAACTGTAGAATATTTACATTACTATATATTACATCAGAGCTAAGCGGAAGTTGTGTAGAGCATAAAGTACAGGAGTTACAGAGGTTGGTGTTAAGGAATTTTGTTGGTCAGTTTTGCGAATGAAGAATTTAAATTGTTTTAAAGATGGAATGTTCCTAGCTTCAGTGGAAAGATTGTTCCATGGTTTAGGTCATGTATAGCGAAGAGAATGTTTGGAACGAGGAAGTGCGCCAAGGCCAGCTGAACGGAAGCACTCGGTCGAGCAATGGAACATCTCTTCCAGTGCCGTGATTTAATTTAATTTCAAATCCTAAGTAAGAAATAATTTATTAACCTCGTGCTAGTTTATTTCCTTTCTCGCTTAGGGCAAACATCCAGAAGGAATTAGCATTCTCAATTAGGTACGCGGTCTGTGTTACAAGCTAGGGCTGACGGCTCACGTAGCATGAAGTGGAGAAAAGTGCCCGCGCTAATTACAAACTTATGTGACTTAAAAAGAATTCCAGCAATAATATAGCCAAACTCCGTGACTGTTCCTACCATTTATCGGGGAACATTTTGGTGTGTCAACTGTTAAATCACGAAACTTGACGTTTCCATGGAAACAATGTTTTTTACAGGGTGTTTTACCCAAATTTGGTGTTTTTTTCAGGTTAATTTTAGGTTTTAATGAGGTTTTCGGTTTTTATGAAGAATTTCTACAGTTACAGTTTTTGCATCCTTATATTTATTTTAATTTTTCAAATCGATTTTGGTAATTTTCTGACATTTTTTTAAAAACTTGAAATCCAAGATGGCGGATCCAAGTGGGGCATTTTTTGAAATGTATGGCGTCATTTGGCGTGATGGGACATCATAATCGCCACGTGACTCTTACTAAAATAAAAACAAAATTGATGCTTAGCACACCATACAAGTTTCATCACACAGCGTGAATACTTTTGGAGATATATAGGGCCCCTCAGGCCGTTAAAAAGCACTTCTTCAGTATTCTGAAGGAATTCTGCGGTATCCATTTATACACCGAGGTGGAGCTGGAGAGCACTATGAAATTAGCAATCGCAGCAACATTGAAATAAGTACTGTCTCAATTTGTGTTTTAAACCGAAGCTTACCCCACATTCAGCTGGTCTGCAATGCCATGAGCAACACTAACATCCTTGCACCAGATCGAGGCAGACAGTCCATACATCGTTCCATTGGCTCCTTCTATAGCCTCGTTTGCAGTGCGAAATGGTATTATTCTTACCTGGGGATAGGATAGCACAAACATATAATCAACAAAGTTATCAAATAACTCCAGCGCTGAATCTAAGACAGAAAATATTTAATTCATTGACTTTTGAATTCAGAAGCGTACTATATACTGTACTATATGCCACTGTTAAGCTGACTTAATAATTATTTAGACATTATAGAATTCAATCAATTAATGAGTTCACCTCTTTGTTACAGTAATTGGTAGTTGCTAAAATATTTTGTGGACATCTATTTGCCTAACTCAGTATCAGTGTGAAATTACACACAATGCTCAAGTGTACCTTTGTTTGCGAACGTTTTTAGTTAATTAATAATTATTAATAATTTTGATTTAGGATTGTACTGAGAAAATCAGAGGTTATCTGGAAATATCCACAATGTTAGGTGAAAATAACTGGTGAAGCTTCTTAGAATATACCAAATCAGCGGATTATATTATAGTTGTTTGTCTTTATTTCGTGCGCTCTGATTGGCTACTAAACTCCAGGATATCCAGCATAAACTACTCATAGGTTGAAAATCGTCGGCGTGTTGCATCTAATTCTAGGCACGCAATGCGTGCAGAGAACTAGTAGATATGATTATTGATCTCAGTAGTCGAACGGCGGTAAATAAGCTCCGCTGAGCCACCTATACTTAGCCTGCGTGCAGACGTCTCCTATTTCCACGTCTGCACGCAGGCTACCTATACTTCGTTGAATATTATTTCAGTTGGGCGGCAATAACTGCAGAAGCCTCCGTTTATAAGATAACTTGACTTTATTTTATATTTTGTACTGGCAGAGGTCTATAACTATAGACCTCTGGTACTGCTATTTACCACAGGTCCCTGAACCTCCAATGTGTTAATAGTGTTGATAGTGGCACTATGAAAACCTAAGTAATTGATATCAGGAAATAAATGTAGTTAGTCCATTAAAAAAAGCATCAAAACATTTTAGGCTTTAATTTTAAGTTATTGAATATTGAATTTAATCTAGGTTAGTTAAATCACTGTTAGTACTCGTTTAGTGTTGTTTTGTTATTGTTATTTTTAGAAGAGGGCAAAAACAAGGAAATACGGTAATCTTTAATGCGAAATTTGAGTAGTGAGAGTTTGTATGGACTGGTCCTTCAACGTTAAAAAACAACATAAATTTATGTTAAAATATAATTGTTTTTAATGTTTCTAGATTTATATTGTAGTGTATTTGCACCATTTTATGTCGCCATCCTAACTGATCTAAATAACATAGCGTAAGTCAAGAAATATATTTCTGTACTAAGACTCGTAGTTGCTTAAATTCATGTCGTTTTGTTATTTGTTGTTGAAGAAAAATTAAGATGCAACTAAATCAGGTCATGACCAAAATATATTACGCGTCATATCAGTCTCTATATAATCTCAAAATTCGAATGTAATGTCATAATATACAGCATATTAATTCACAGAGAACACATTTTTTCCCCTGTAGCTGGCTCTAAACTTAAAATAGTCTGCTGTAATCGACAGTCTTCAAAAAGAAGCTCATACAGCATTTTTTTCATTAGTCTCCCCCTCGGCAATCATGCAAACTCGTGTAATTTTATTATATTTTAATATTGTACTGATGATTTTCCTTGTGTAAATAAAGTGTGTATGAGACACTTCTCATATTAACATGCTGACCTCCAAGTACCGTAGGCTCCAGAAAATAACCTTTGTCCAACTTGCTGTCGAGTTTTGGAATTTTCCGCCGCACAAAATCTCTGCTCCATCATTAACAGCGCCTTGAATAAAACCTATAATCTTTTGACGGTGTTCCTTACTTATCAAAGGACCAACCTAAAAACATATAAGAAAGAAAGTTAACAGCCAGTCCAAAAGTCATGATATAAGAAGGTCTGGATAGGTATAGCTTACTATCATTTTAAAATGTGTGTCTTCTTTTGTGTGGGAGTCGCAGTGGCCTAATGGTTAGCGCGTTGGACTTGAGCGATCCCATTGTGTTGTGTTGTTGGGCAAAACATTTTACTCTCGTAGCGCCTCTCTTCTCCTAGGAGTATAAATAGGTACCGGCGAACTGTTAGGTCTTGTTAGGGTAACTTGAAAAAATGCTGGGGGGGGGGGGGGGGGGGGGGGATTAACTTGCGATGGGCCAGCCATCCAGCTAACAGGGGAGGTAGCCAAATACTCCTGGTCGCTACATGAGCATAGAAACCTAAACTGTGGGGAACTTTACCGTCCTTCTTTTGTGAGTTAAAACTTTTGGTCTTTGTCAGTCGTTAAACTGACCCACACTGCCGGAACTTATCCTTGTTTCCATAGAATGAAACAGTCTAAGAGTATTGCTCCTCCGCTAGCATTTGTCGAGTTTCCCTACATAACAGTTCGCCAATACCCATTTATACTCTTGGGTAGCTTCCATCGGCTTCTGATTGGATAGTCTGCTCACACGAAAGAATGTGTATACCTCCTTGCTGTAAACTGAGGAAACATGTTATCGATTTAAGCTAACTGAACAGGTGTTTTACCTGTATGCTGGTCTCGTTTGGACTTCCAATTTTCAGTCTCTGTACAACTCTGATGAATTTTTCTGTGAATATTTGTATAATGGATGCTTGGACAAAAATGCGATTGATAGAATGGACGTTTTGACCCTCGTTATGAAGAAAACTAGGAACAAAAAGATAAAACAACAACGTTAACATTTTCAGTTTTCTTTGAATTTGTTAAATTAGGGGGCATTGCTCTCGAAGTCCAAATCGGCGGCTGTGGTGTGTTGAAAGAAAAAAAGTTGATGCCTGATCACTAGCTGTCTTGATGTTCTGCACATCACGTTACTCGAACTGACCAATCAGGTAGCGCTCTTAAAAATAGATTTCAAAAACATTATGGGGGAATGCTTCTCTTAGATTATCCTCTCTTGTAACAACTTATTTATTCTGGCAAGAAAAACCGATCAGCTAATCTGGTCTGATCTGATCTGATTTATGTACCTTCCTTTGATCGCAGCAGGGAGAACTTCTTCTAGATTTGCATCGTCGAAGACAATCATTGGATGACAGTTTGCCAAGTTAAACGAAAACTTCTTTGTATAAAGCAGCTGACTCGCTCTCATTACAGCAGAAGTAGTCTTTTCACTTCCTACCTAAAAGCGATAACACAATAAATACATTGGATATCGGTAGAAAATAACAGTTGCATGAATTAGGATAAAAAAGTAAACTTTGACAACATTTTGTTAGGGATCATTAAGGGAGATGACAACTGTAATTATTATACATTCAACTCACTATCTCTTTTCTGATTGGCCGAAAGCGTACAGTGAATTTTCGAAATCAGCGCCTTTGAAAGCATCTACGTCATCTACCTACAGATTATACAATAATCATGTCAAGTGCACTCAAGGTCACAGGTAATCATGTCAAGTTCGCGAGAGGATCACGGGTAATCACGGGTAATCATGTCAAGTTCGCGCGCTTTGCGTTGTTTGCCGCTTATAAGTAAACAACATCGTTGGCAAAAGCATTATTTTTTTCCGTTGAATGTATAATAAAACAATTATTAAATTCGGTTTTTGTGATATCCAGAATAATCAAGGTCTCGGTAAGAGTTATCAGCCTCAGCCTTCGGCTTCGGCTGATAACTCTTACCTCGACCTTGATTATTCTGGATATCACAAAAACCGCATCCAATAATTGTTAATAAACGATATGTTTGATACCATGCAGTGATGAAGTTTGTCCCGAATATTTTCAACATTCTTCCGATTTCGAAATCACGTGTGATGTTCCAGCTATTTGTTTGCAATGTACCAATCAAAGCTCAAGACGAAACGGACAAAAAAGGTGTCAGACCGGGAACGACGGGAAGCGCAAATCACAACGGATTTGATCATTGCATTTGATTGGCCAAGACAAAAAAAAAAAACAATTTTAGTCAGACAAATTCTCCCAGCTAGTACCATAAGAAATTATGGAGACAGGTAAGAAAAAAATTATATATGTAGACATCAGGGCTTATAGGAGCTATGTCACGATATTTTAAGTCATTTTTGCGAAGTACAAAATCACCTTCAAACTGAAGAAAGAGGCCTCAAAATAATAGTTTACTAAAGTAGAAAAACATAATAATAATAAACCAAACTGGAACAAGGATGGTCGAGGATGGAGAAGATTAAGACGGATTGCGAATGGCGAACTTGAAAAATTGGCCAATTTTTTCAAGATGCACCAACCGTGACGTAGCTCCTTTAAACGGTTAATGTATCATTGAATTCTCCCAACAAGTTCTATAAGAAATGTATGGAGACCAGTAAGGAGAATTTATATGTTGACATTAGGGCTTAAAGGGCCTGTTATGCTATGAGTATATCATATAGTTACCAATGCCAATGCTTTCACAGTGGGATGCGCGGCCATAGCTTTACCAATAACATCACCTTTGCCATACACCACATTCACCACACCTTTTGGGATCCCTGCAGTGTAAATCATTTCAAAGATACTCGGTTAACTTCTTTCGTGGATCGTTCGGATTGTGAATGGAGATCGGTTTAACGTAAAGTCCCCTTGTCCAGAACTCCAATTTTTCAATATGTTCTCAACTATATTACAGTGAAGATGTAATTTTTGACATCTTTTTGACAACTTTGATGGGTTCCGTTTTTTGGCGCCACATTTGAACTAAAACCATTCAAATTTCACGACTCCGCCTCCAACACTCCTTGGATTTGATTGGTCAAGTCAAACGGAACACATCCGTAAATCGTCAAAAAGTTGTCAAAAAAATGTCAAAAATTAATCAAAAACTTTGTCGAGTGGCAACGGTAGCGTCATTTTCACTGTAAGATCCCCCTCCTCCTCCACTCATTTCCGGGATGGTACGCCAAGACAATTTATGAGGTATATGTTTTTGAATCCATCAAACACATTTATTATTGTTATTGTTACCTTTTTGTGGAGATGTATTATTTAGCCGAAATGAACATTAAAGGGGCTATGTCAAACTATTTTTTGCCTATTCTTCCCTGTATTATTTTTTACAAGCTCTAAACTCTAACATTTGAATTAAATATTAATTCAAAGATTGAATCTCACTCATAACTGAGCATTATTTACCAGGCACTTGTTTCATACTCATGGACGTAAACTTGAAAAACGTCGGGCTGTTGTTTTTTCAAGTTAACCTTTTAGCAATCCGTTTCAATTTTGTCTAGTTTTGACCATGCGCACTTCATTACAGCTTCCTAGTATTTGTTTATTCATGTTTTTCTATGTTTGAAACCATTATTCAGTGGTTTCAATCTATTTTAACACTAGTTTGTGTAGCTCCTTTAAACAGTCTAGAGGTCTGTGTGCTAGCTGATTTAAGATTAAGCTCCCCTCTCTATATATAACTCTGTAAATGGAAAGAAAAACAGACTTTCGTTTGCATTGTGGATTGGTTCAGTTGATTGGTCAGTTGGCTAATTGAATGCTACCTTCGTCATATACGCATATTCAAGTTAAAGACTCTTCTTTAATTATGCCTGTAGAACATGGTTGTTCGTATTATTACCTCACCTGCATCACTGAATGTTTTGGCCAGTAAATGGACCTCAATAGGAGCCAAACATGAAGGCTTTATAACCACGCAGTTACCGCTGGCCAGTGCTGGGACCGCGTGCCACAAAATCGAGTGCAGAGGAGAAGCCCACGAAGTGATTATTCCAACCACACCAAGTGGGTACCTGGACGCATAGCTGACTGAATCTGAAATGTAATAAATTGCAATGCTTTCGTTGTTTAACTTTATACTGGAGACTTCCCGACTGCC